>JACEEZ010000232.1:190000-307500 GCA_016584305.1 Chionoecetes opilio
CTTCTTCTTCTAGCTAACAAGCTTGGGGACATGGTGGATACCGGGGTTTTTGGGTGGAGGAGCACACATATAAGGGAGATTGTCACCGATAAAGTCTAAGAACTAGGGAAATTTCCCTAATTTAGGGATTTTTTTTTGGGGGGGCCATATTTCCCTTATGTGTGTGCTCCCCCACCCAAAAACCCCAGTTTCCACCATGTCCCCAAGCTTGTTGGCTATAAGAAGAAGAAGAAGAAGAAGATAGGGGGTGGAGCCTTTGTTCTTAAGATTTACCCTAAAGTCGCCAGGACAACAATTCTTTTCGATTTACAGACATCTGGTTGCGTTCATACTTACTACATTTCTGCATCCATGATTTCAGGAAAGTTAAAAGGCGCTATCTGGAGAGTGTGTCATTTTGTATCTTCATCTGTGTCATTATGGTTATAAATGATCAAATTACCAAAATATCACCCGAGTGGCGACCTTGGTAACGGCTACACTAACCTCGCCAACTAGTGTTATGTCCTCCCGCCCAAAAGGTGATGAGCTGCTGTCTGTCGTTGCGCAAAAAAAAACAGAGTAGTGAAATTTGAAACCGTATATACTTGCAGATACAAAGCATAAAACAACACTGAAACAGGGTAGATTATACAGTCATGATATAAACTATTGTGTAACATCTTCTGTGGCACATACAAATCAATAGTGATGCTATAATTTGTAATATATAGCGCCTGGCGACATTAGTGCATTTGGCGACTATAGTAGCAGTGGCGGTCCTAGGCATGGGCGACATGGGCAATCGCCCAGGGCGGCATCGTCGAGGGGGCGGCATGGAGTGTCCAAAAAAAAAAAAATCTTAAAATAATAATAATAATAATAATAAAATAATGATGATATTAAATAATAATAGTATATAATAGCTCTAGTAGTATATAGGCGTTTTCTGCGGGTTGAGCAAGAGAAATTTTGCTTGCAAGCGGTCACTTTTCTCTTGCTGTACCCCCGCAGAAAATGTTCGACCGTCGCTTGCTCCATAAGGCGACGCGGCAGCTGAGATGTAAGCAAAACAAAGATCAAATTACTATTTTGACCCTCTAAATATTTTCACACTGGGACGTATCCTATACCGTCATAGTCAGAAAAGTGTGCAGATTCAGGAAACGTGTTTAGAAATTTAATGTGATCATAAATAGCCGAGCAATGAGGTGATGAAGCCAAACAAGTGGGAGAAAATGTTTATGCACTGTTTTACTTTAACCCTTGTTTTCGTATACTTGTACATACTTACATTAGTTATAAATGCAGAGGTGGGCGAGAGCGATACTTAGTGCGATACTGCGATACTATCGCACCGCCAAAATAGTATCGCAGTATCGCATAAGAATTCAAAGTAGCGGACTATAAGTATCGCAACTCAAGTATTGCTTAAATTTCCCGCGATACTTTAAAAGACGACCTTTATATTTTAAATAAAATTTGTCAGTTTAAAAATAAATATATTACAATGTTTTAATGTGCCTAAGCTGTTAGTTTAGTAAAAATAATCTTTTTTGGCTAATACACGTGTTTCCTTAGGTAGCAAAGCATCGTACAAGCTAATTTTTGTATCGAGATCCCTGCGATACTAACTCTTTAAGAAAAAAGTATCGGTAGCGGAGTATCGCGTATCGTTTTAAGAAAATCCGAAAAAGTAGCAGAGTATCGCGTATCGAACTAGCGGGGAAAAAGTATCGCAGTATCGTTATCGCACTACCAAAAAAAAGTATCACGCCCACCTCTGTATAAATGTATTTTGAGGAGGAGAGGAGGAGATTTTGCGATGCAAAATTTCCTCTGAGTCGATAGTGGTCTCAGTGTTTCTTAATATCCAATGGTATGGACCCTACCCATAACTACGTCACGGTTTGTTTACATCGGTGCATTGTGGGGATAAGGCAGGGTCGCTGCGGGTGGACCTACGAAGGGAAAACTACGGCGATGGAAGAATTTAGAGTTATTTTGCGCGAAAGTGATATTCCAGGTGCTATATTACTGTGCTCTGTTCTCGCTGACAACACTATAGAGAAGACCTGAGGTAATGGCTGATGTGCAGAGGCTTCTAAACCAAGAAAACAGAGTCACAACAGAGCCTCGTCAAAAGGTAAGCAACTGGTGGGTACGTAATGTGTCCCTACCACTTGCTTACTTCTTAATGAAACTCTGCTGTGACTGTTTTCCTGGTTTAGAAGCCTTTGCACATCAACCATCACCTCAGGTCTTCTCTATGTTGTCAACGAGCACGGAAATATAGCACCTGGAATATCAATTTCGCCTAAAACAACTCAAAAAATTTTCATCGTCGTGTAGGATTATTATTCCATTGCCGTGTGGATGAACGTGCAAGCGATGTATATGGCAGGCGTGGTGGAGAGGGTTGTGGAGGTGGCAGCTTGTCCCGGGTGGAGGAATGTGGAGGTTCACAGGCGAGGCGTTGTTGAGGCGAGGGTGGTGGTGGCGGCAGCTTGTCCTGGCCGCGCTGTATGTAAGGGTAGCGTGGGGCGGCCTTTGTGTTTGCGGGGGTGGTGTGGCCCGGTGTGGCCCGGTGTGGATGGCGAGTCAATGAGAAATATGAACGATGCGATTTTACCAGATCCCACTGCTAAACCACCAATATGTAGGAGAAGGATATCTCCGTAAGGTGTTAAGCAGGGATGTTGAAAGACTTCACTGCTTGTGGAGTTTATTTAATACAAGGATATGGTATCGCGTCGTGAGAGCCTCGGTGGGGGAATGTCTTGTCGCTGTGGGACCTTGGTGTGCTCTGGTGACCTGCGGGGTGGCTGCCCGCTTGGGCTGGCACCGTGCGGGCCGCGGGAAGCATAGGCCTTTCTCTGTTACCAAGAGGCCCCTTGTCTGGGTAGACGCTAACTTAAGCCTAATATCTAGTTACAATAATAATAATCCTACAGTCGTAATCTTCTCTTTGTAGGTTGTACATATTCATGGTTATGATAGTATTAAAATACCTTATTAATTGAGTTCCTTTTGTTGTCTTTCCTCATAATAAGTAGTGGTACATCATGGTTTAAGTGTTACTTGACGAGCCAATGAATACTCTTGAGTCTATACCAACATCACCAACCTTTGCTTTGATTTTTCTTATTACTCCATCCATAAACAAGTTGCATAACCACGGTGACATTACCCATCCTTGCCTCATGGTACCTGGTACTGTCGTCTACCGATATTTTTATCCCTACACAAAGCGGGAAAACTCGCCTACGGTAATGGTTAGGTTAGATTTTGCTTTGATTTATCTTATTACTCCATCCATAAACAAGTTGCATAACCACGGTGACATTACCCATCCTTGCCTCATGGTACCTGGTACTGTCATACCATGAAGTGTATCCCAGGGTATTAAAGGAATGCAAGGAGGTTGTTAGTGCACATTTTTAGGAAATCGGTTGAGATAGGCGATGTGCCATTATTGTGGAGGAAAGGAAATGTTGTTCCCATATTTAAGAAGGGAGACAGAGGACTAAAGTCAAATTATCGACCCGTAAGTCTAACATCAGTGGTGGGTAAATTATTGGAATCTATTATTGCAAAATACATTAGAGAGCACTTAGATAAACATAGTTTGATCAATGATTCACAACATGGATTCACCAAGGGTAGGTCATGTCTCACCAATTTATTGAGTTTTTATAGGAAAGTTTATGAGACGGCAGATAATGATAAGGATTAGGATATAATATATCTGGACTTTAGTAAGGCATTTGACAAAGTACCACACGAGCGACTCTTAAATAAGGTTAGGGCTCATGGAATAGATGGGAAGGTTCTTCATTGGATCAGAGCTTGGGTAAGTAATAGGCAACAAAGGGTTACAATTAATGGTTCTAAATCTGAATGGGGACTAGTGACAAGTGGAGTACCACAAGGGTCTGTTTTGGGCCCATTACTATTTTTGATTTACATCAACGACTTGGATAGTGGGATTAGCAGTGATATCAGCAAGTTTGGTGATGTTACTAAGTTAGGTAGGATTATTGGATCACAGTCTGATGTAAACATATTGCAGGGAGACTTTGATAAACTTAACGAGTGGGCAGTCAGATGGCAGATGGAATTTAATATTGATAAATGCAGCGTTATGAATGTTGGTAGAAAAAACCCTGGTAATAGATACACCATAAGCAATGTATCGCTGAAAAGATCAGAAGGTGAAAAAGATCTTGGAGTGAGGGTGAGCCCAGACCTCCGACCTAGGAAACAATGTATTGAGGCCAGAAATAGAGCTAATAGAGTATTAGGATTAATTACCAGAAGTGTTAAAAGTAGAAGTGCGTTAGTTATTCTAAAGCTTTATCTGGCTCTAGTCAGGCCTCACCTAGACTATGCGGTTCAGTTTTGGTCTCCATATTACAGGATGGATATAGCCTTGTTAGAAACAGTGCAGAGAAGGATGACCAAAATGATACAAGGGATGCATAACTTTAGTTATGAGAGGAGATTGAAGTTATTAAAATTACACTCACTCGAGACGCAGAGTAAGGGGTGATCTGATAGAAGTTTTAAAGTGGATAAAGGGATTTAATAAAGGAGAGGTAGGAAAAGTTCTTACGGCTTTTAACCAGGGTAGAACAAGAAGTAACGGATTCAAGCTGGAAAAGCGTAGATTTAGAAAGGAAATAGGGAAAAACTGGTTCACAAATAGGGTGGTAAATGAATGGAATGGTCTCAGTAGACAGGTAGTTAGTGCGGAGTCATTAGGGAGCTTTAAAGAGGAGCTGGATAGGTTCATGGATGGGGATGAAAGGTGGATGTAGGTAGTGTTAGGTGACAGGAACTACCACGTGTTGGCCTCGCGGCCTCTTGTAGCTTCCTTATGTTCTTATGAGAGAGAGAGAGAGAGAGAGAGAGAGAGAGAGAGAGAGAGAGAGAGAGAGAGAGAGAGAGAGAGAGAGAGAGAGAGAGAGAGAGAGAGAGAGAGAGAGAGAGAGATTGTTGCAATGTTTTACGTTGATTATTATTTCGGCTCCTACCAAGCTTGTTGTGTTTTTATCGCAGAAACCAATCAAGACAAAAAACGGTCTTCGTACCAAGACGGTGCTTGGACGACAAAAACACGGCTTTAATCATCGATGGCAGATAAGAAGACGAGGAATCATATGTGTAAAGTCACGTACGGACATTCATATGAGGCCATATTATTCGTGTTTTTCAGTAATTATCAAGATTTTTTGTAATAGATGAATAAATGGTAGGTAACAGCCATGCAAAACGATCCTTTATGAAGTATCATATGATAAATTATCTCTTGAGGCATCATTTACTAAAATTATGGAGGTATGATACATCCATGATTAAAATACTATGCATTTTAAGTGCAATTTGTTTGTAAACAAAAGCACGTGTAAGCCTAACACGCCTCATGTAAGCTTGGAGAGGATTGGCTGTTGCGTGACACCAGACCCCTCTGGTGGCTACCAGCTGCAATGGACCTAGTAGCTTACTAGGTGCTTACAATATCGTTGCCGAATGCAGTTTTGCCATCTCTCGTAGCGGTCTAGTAACTTCGACCTCGTAACACGGTATCGCTGGTAAGTTTGCTGAATCCAGCCCCAGGAGTGCCGCACGTGCCTTGATCAAGAAAGGCAGGATAAATTTTTCAAACAGCTGTCTGCGGAACAGGCAAAAAATAACGCTCGGCTACTTCACTCCCTAAACAAGAGCTTTGCGTTTCCTACCCCCACTTCTGACACCTCACAGGTAGGAGGCTGGGCACCACCTCAAGCCTTCCCGCCCCCTCACCCCTCACAATGACAGCCAACATCGCTACTCTCCCCGGAGCTACGCCGCCCCGCAGGCAAGCTCTTGGTAATCTTACCATCATCTCGGCTAACGTTAGAGGTTTCCAGACTAACGTCGGTGACCTAACGTACAGCCATGTTTTGCCACACAGTCCTGACATCATTGCCACTACTGAGACCTTCCTCAACTCCTCAGTGCCAGACAACTTTGGGCAGATAGGTGGCTACTCCAGTTGGTTCCGACATGACAGAGCCCAAGGTACCTTTGGGGGAGTCGCTGTGTGCTTCCGCAACAGCCTCCCAGTCGACCTTCCTGCTCACATGGAGGTGATGTTCTTCAAATTGTGGACACACACTCAAGACTCCATCCTGCTGTGCATGTGTTACCGTCCACAGTGGCAAGGTGGTGAGCCCCTTCACTACCTGACCATCAACTTAGATGCCCTGCTCCTCCAGCACTCCTGTAAGCATCTCATCATTGTGGGTGATCTCAACCAGTACCTTGTCCAGAGGCAGTTTGACCAGCTGTTGACGGTGTTTGGACTCACGAATCACGTCGACTTCCCCACCCACATCTCAGGGTCTTCACTTGACCCTGAGATGAAATCACCGATTTGCCCTGCAGTATAGTGACTTGCCGCCCGCTAGCAACAGTGGGTTCCTCCGACCACCTGGCTGTTCTCACCAAGATCAAGCTGGCCATCGACAGAGATGAGGCAGTGACTCGCACCAACTGGCTATGGGACAAGGGGGACTGGGATGCAATGAAGGCAACACTTGACAACATTGTGTGGTCTGACGTGCTTACAGGTGACGTTGACACACAAGTGAAGAACTTCACAGAAATCCTGATGTCCTGCCAGACATACAAGTCTAAACTGGGAGACCAGTCCTGGTTTGGCTTTCAATGCAGGAAAGCAGCAGACAATAAGAGCAAGGCCTGGCTGCGATATAAGTCCCACCCCACAAGAAGACAAACACCAGCACAAAATGGCCTGTGAAAATATGAAAAGTGTTCAGAAAGAGGCGATCAACAACTGGAGAGATCACCTCAAGTGAAAGCTAACAGGCCAGTCAGTGGGCACTAAGGACTGGTGGAGCAGCATCAAACAACAACAAGGCTTCTCCCGTGATGACAGCATCCCACCGCTGACAGCACCTGATGGCTCTGTTGTCACAAGTCACCGGGGTAAAGCTCAGGTGTTGGCTGCCCACTTCTCCAAGATGACAGTTCCTGACCCAGAACGCGAACCTCCTGCAGTTCCGGTTCTAACCAAGGCCGCCTTAGGGAACATCACCATTACCACGGAGGTGTTGCAACAACTTCAACAAGTTGATCCCAAGAAAGCACTGGGACCAGATAGCAAAGGTGGGCATTCCGCAATTTTAGTCCGCAATTCCGCAACTTGCGGAATGGTAATTCGGTTGCGGAATTGCGCAATTACGGATGCCTGAAAAAATTGCGGAATTGCGAATTGCGGACTGCCAAAATTTTGAAACACAATCGCAATAACTTGCGGAATGGGTAATTCGGTTGCGGAATTGCGCAATTACAGATGCCTGAAAAAAATGCAGAATTGCGGGTTGCGGACCGCCAAAAGTTTGAAACGCAATCGCAATAATTGTGACGGTCACCACCTTCAAAGTGGCAAGTGCCCGCGTGAACATAAGTTCCCACCAAGTATTGTGGAGACGACACTGCCAACTGCCAACTTGCCAAGTGTAGCACAGTCACTCAGTCAGTGCGTGCTGGAACTTGGGATTGAGAGCGTGTACGCTGGCCGTGTGTGTGATTAGTTGCCAACCTCCACATGCTGAACCAGGAGGAGGAAGGAGGAGGGAGGAGGGAGGAGGAGGAGGAGGAGGAGGAGAGGAGGAGGAGGAGGAGGAGGAGGAGGGGGGAGAGGAGGAGGAGGAGGTAGGAGAAGAGGGAGGAGGAGGAGGAGGAGGAGGAGGAGGAGGAGGAGGATTACAAAGGATTACAAAGGAAACACAAACAGCAACAGACCGATAGGTCCTTACAAGGCTGTTTGCTTTAACTGCACTACACTAACTAGATGATAAGAGAGAAAGGATAGGAAAGTAGAAGGCTCCTCCCCACCCACCCATCCCTCCAGCCGAAGCTGGCCGGAAATGAAGTGATACCATGCAGTATAGAAAAACTGCATGGAATTTGTGAGGAAAGTTGAAAGCTGTAATCTATGGCTAACTACTACTAGTTTGTGGGGGTAGGTTTAGTGCTTGATAGATTGGTCATGTTATGCGTGTTTTGTAATGGTGTGAACACAAGTGTGGGGGTTTCAAGGGTGGTGCGGCAGCCTTGCCTGGCGCTTTCTTGGGAGGCAGCAGTCAATCAGGCCCCAGCTCCGTTCAATCCACTGCGGATTGTGTACTTTCCATGTAGGACGCCGTACACTTCAATGCCTCCTGCAGCAGTGACCCCTGGTACATAAATCCCGATGGTGGTCACAAAACTGACAGGGCCCTTACTGGTCCACAACCCGTCACAGGTCGAGAGTAGTAGAGGTAACCGTTAACTCGGGGCTATCTGCGTGTGTTATGAGGGCTAATGTAGTGTTGGTGTAGGCTCAGTGTGGAAGTTCAAGGGTGGTGCGGCAGCCTTGCCTGGCGCTTTCTTGGGAGGCAGCAGTCAATCAGGCCCAGCTCCGTACAATCCACTGCGGTAGTGCACTTTCCAAGTAGGACGCCGTGCACTTCAATGCCCCCTGCAGCAGTGACCCCTGGTATATAAATCCCGATGGTGGTCACTAACTGACAGGGCCCTTACTGAACCACAGCCCGTCACAGGTCAAAAGTTGTAGTAGTGACCGTTTACTCGGGGCTGTCTGAGACGTGTGGGAGGGGTTGTGTAGACGCGACTCGCAATCATTTAACGAAATGAGAGTAAGTATCAGAGGCCCGCGAGGTAAATTTATTATTCCGAGATAAACAGTGACAACCGGGGATTTGATATGAAATATTCATCGAGGCGATTTTTAAATGATTCTATTGTATTTGAGTTTACTACGTCTGAGGGCAGCCCATTCCATACGTTTACAACACGGCTTGTGAAGAAGTACTTTGCTTCGTTCGTTACAAACCGTTTCCTGCTTATTTTAAATCCGTTGTTTCTAGTTGAGCTTGACCGGTCTAGCGTGAAAAGATTTTCTGGGAAGATTTTCTGTTAGTAAATCCATTGAAGATTTTAAAGTCTTCGATGAGGTCACCTCTTATTCTTCGTTTTGTTAGTGGGAATAAGTTAAGTTCTTTGAGCCGATTTTCGTACGATTTATTACGCAATCTAGGTATCATTTTGGTTACTCTGCGCTGTATTTTTTCTAGTTTATCTATGTCCTTTTTATAATAAGGTGACCAGAACTGCACACAGTATTCTAGATGGGGGCGAACAAGCGAGTTAAAAAGAGTGAGTATAACTTTTCAGATTTGAAACTGAAAGTTCGTCCAATAAAGCCAACCAATTTATTTGCAGTTTTTACTACCTCTATAATTTGGTTATTCGGTTTGAGATCTTTCGAGATTATAACGCCTAAATCTTTTTCTTTATCAACACTTGTTAGTTGGAAATCGTTCATCACGTAACTTTCATGAGGGTTGTTATTACCGATATGTAGTACATGGCATTTGTCAAGGTTGAAATCTTTTGCCATGTTTTTGACCATTCTGTTAGCGTGTTTAAGTCGTTTGTATGAGTTGGCGCTGAGATTCTGTAGAGGCTATGTTTGTGATTTCGTGTCATCAGCAAATTTCGATATCCTGCATGTGATTCCCTCGTCAATGTCATTTATGTATATTAAGAACAGATAGGTCCGAGAACTGATCCTTGAGGAAACCACTATTTACACTGGTCCAGTCAGAAGAATTTCCATTAATTACCACCCTTTGTTTACGATCTGACAGCCAGTTTTCTATCCAATCTGAAAGATGGCCTGTTTATACCATGAGCTTTTACTTTGCTAATGAGACGCTTATGAGGAACTTTGTCGAACGCTTTTTGAAAATCGAGGTAAACTACGTCTACTGCCCTCGTGTTGTCGTACATTTTGAATACACTATTGTAAAAATCAAGTAAGTTTGAGAGGCATGAGCGTTTATTTCTGAATCCATGCTGCGAATCTTTGATTATGTGATTTTCTTCTAAGAACTTAACGAGTTTGTCTCTTATGATGGATTCCATTAATTTCCCAGCACTGATGTTAAACTGATTGGGCGATAGTTTCCGGGCTGCGACTTGCTTCCTTTTTAAATATAGGTGTGACATTTGCTAGCTTCCATTCGCACGGTACATTTCCGGTGAGTAAAGACTTATTAAATAAGATGGAAAGTGGTTTTACTATTTCGTTCTTTGCTTCTTTTAATATGCGTGGCGAAATTTTGTCAGGACCGGGAGCCTTGTTAATTTTCATGTTATTTATCGCGAGCAATATGTCACATTCCTGAAAGGTTAATGAGCTGAGGCAAGTACCTTTGTTCTGGGTTTTCGGGGTGGGTAGATTTTGCGTGTTTTCCACTGTGAAGACTGATGCAAAAAAGTTATTTAGAGTATCCGCCATAGATACTTCATTTTCTGTGTGTTCGCCATTTTCCATTTCCAACGGCCCTATGGTTGAAGTCATTATTTTTTTCTTTTTAACATAGCTGTAGAATTCTTTAGGGTTTGATTTGCTCATTTCGGCAATACGTACTTCAAAATTTTTCTTGCTCTGCTTAATGAGTTTTTTCGTATTTCGTCTAATTCTGTCATGATCGCGTTTGTCGTCTTCATTTTGTGTTTCTTTGTGTTTTTCATATGCACGCTTTTTGGCTGCAAGGCTGTCCTTGATTTCGCGGGTCCACCATTTCGGTTTAATGTTTTGAAAAGATCGCCTATATCGCATCGGTATTGAGGATAGTATTGCTAAGTTAAGCTTACCGGTGAATTCATGCCATGCTACATTTATGTCGTTACTTTCTGAGATAACATTCCAATCGGTGTTCGCTAAGATTCTTTTTAGTTTTCTGAAGTCTGCCTTTCGATAATCAAGAACTTTTTCTTTACTTTCGACTTCGCTTGTCTTAATGATGTTAATACTGAAAGTAATCGCCCGGTGGTCACTGCTACTAAATTCGGATCCGACGTTAACGTTACTGACAAGATTTTCGTTAGTTGTGAAAATAAGATCTAGAATATTTTCGCCTCGAGTTGGTTGATCCACGTGTTGGTATAAAGCACTTTCTTGGAGATTTGAATAGAGAGTGTGCCCCGAATGTGTTGTAAGTGAGCCGCCCCAACTTGTAACGGGAATATTAAAATCACCGAATATTACGCTTTCGTTTTGAGAACTAATTTCCGCTATTTGTTCATAGAGTTCTTCGTCAATTGTATTTGTTTGAGCTGGAGGTCGATAAACAAGTCCAATTACTACTTTTTGAGAATGACGATTTAGTTGAACGAAAATTACATTAATGTTATCAGTTTCGTGCTTAGATACTACAAGGGGATGAAGGCAGGACTTTATATACAACAATACACCTCCTCCTGCTCTTCGAAGTCTTTCTGAACTTAATAAGTTATACCCTGGTATCGCAAATTCAGCCAAAAAATCTCTATTGGTCGTATCTATCCATGACTCTGAAATTCCGATGATGTCGTATTGTTCTGAATAAACTAGTTCCTCTAGATCATGAAATTTGTTACGTATACTACGGGCATTAAAGTAACAAGCTTTAATATCGGATGGTAGTTGGGGCTTTGCGGGAACTAGATTTTGGTGCTTTGTGCAAACGAGAACTTACATTACGGGGAAAGAGAGCTTAGGTTGTTGTCGGAACCTCTACCTGCTGGGAGTTTTTTGATTTGTAGTTAGTTACCGCGTCATTGAGTAGGCCTACCGAGTCGTGCAGAACCAACTGAATTTAAGTGGAGACCATCGTTTCGGAAGAGAATCGGTTGGCTATAAAAATGGTCCCATAAGTTTATATATTCAACTCCTTCTTCTTTACAGAGATTTGCGAGACGATTGTTTGTGCTGAAGGCCTTGTTATAGAAGCTGTTTGCCGCATTGATCCTCGGAAGAATACCAGAGATGATGATTTTACTAGATTTTACAAAGGAGGAGGAGGAGGAGGAGGAGGAGGAGGAGGAGGAGGAGGAGGAGGAGGAGGAGGAGGAGGAGGAGGAGGAGGAGGAGGAGGAGGAGGAGGAGGAGGAGGAGGAGGAGGAGGAGGAGGAGGAGGAGGAGGAGGAGGAGGAGGAGGAGGGAGGAGGGGAGGAGGAGGAGGAGGAGGAGAGGAGGAGGAGGAGGAGTTACTTAGATTAATGATTACTAGCCAGTAGACTGTGAAGTGTAAAAGTAAAGAAAAACACTAAAAGAGACAAAGATTTAATTGTGAAGGACAAGTAACAAGTATAGACAGAAACAGAATAGGAATACAGAGGTATTAAACACTAATAAAGAGTCTAGAGACATTTTTTGTTTTAATTGTAGGTGTCAAAATTAGTTTGCGGAATTGCGATTGCGAAAAGGCCTATCTTAAAAAAATTGCGGAATTGCGATTGCGGACTGGTGCAGTTCGGAATTGCGGAATTGCGATTGCGGAATGGGAAAACAAATTGCGATGCCCACCTCTGCCAGATAGCATCAGCCCTCACCTGCTTAAAAGATGTGCCTCACAACTTGCTGTGCCTCTTGCTACCATCTTCCGGGAGTACCTTTCATCTCAGCAGTGGCCATCGGAGTGGAAAGTGGCGAGTCTGTGCTATCCACAAAAAGAAGAGCAGAGGCGATCCTCAAAACTACCGCCCCATTTCCCTCCTCTCTGTTGTTGGGAAAGTTTTTGAGTCCATCATTGCCTCCAAAATCACTAAATTTTTTGACGCTCACCACTTGCTAAATTCACGGCAATTCACGGCAAATTCGGCTTTTCCCATGGGGAGATCCGCTGCAGACCTTCTCCTGCACTCAGCAGCCTGGAACCACTCCCTAGATCGGAGCGAAGACACCTTCGTCGTCGCCCTTGACATCGCTGGTGCCTTTGATAGAGTGTGGCATCAGGGCATCACTACCAAGTTGAGAAGCCTGGGGATCTGCGGGGACCTGTTACACCTCCTGCAAGATTACCTCTACGAAAGAACTCTGCGCGTGGTGGTGAATGGTCACACCTCCTCTGAAAATCCTATCAAAGCCAGTGTCCCTCAAGGAAGTGTACTCGGGCCATTACTATGGAACGTTTACTTCAACGACATCCTGCAGCTGATTCCTGAGGCAAGAGCGTACGCAGACGACGGTACTCTCACATTCACCTGTGAGAGGAGTGACCGCCACAACACAGTCATTCGCATCAACCAGGCACTGCAGAGCATCGCCTCCTGGGCAGAGATGGGAGTCACCTTTGCACCAGACAAGACCCAAACCGTCCTCATCTCCCGCAGGCAAGATGCAGTCAACTGGGACCAACACGCCATTCTCCTGGAAGGCAGAAAAATACACCTCCAGGAGTCAGTCAACATTCAAGGGGTTGAGTTCGACTCTGGCCTCACATACACCAGCCACGTCAGGAAGGTCGCGAAGGATGCTGCCTGGAAACTGAGCTGCATCCGACGCGTCGCGCACCTTCTGGACGCTCAGGGAGTCGGCACACTCTACAAGTCACAAGTCCGCTCCCTGATGGAATACTCACCCCTCGCATGGTCCTCCTGCCCCTCCGTCATACCTCGGCCTCCTTGACCGGGTTCAAGCCAGAGCCCAGAGGCTGGCCCGGCTGAAAGCCCCAGAGGCTGCTGCACAGATCATTCAACCTCTCCAGCAGTGGCGTGACATGGCAGGCATGTGCATCATGTACAAGGCTCACAGGATGCAACTCCTACAACTAGCAGAGCTGCGCCTCAACCCACGGGCCAGGCCTTCCCAAGCTACCCGTGCGGCCCACAACATCAACCATCAGGTGACTGCCCTTCGCGAGGACGGAACATTACCTCCGCTCCTTCCTACCCCGCTATGGTCGACTTTGGAACACCTTGGTGCGCCAGACCGACCTGCACCTCACCACTTCCCTGCACGCCTTCAAATCAGGCGTAAATGCCTGGCTGCAAGATGAACTAACGCAATAAAAACATGCAATAAAAATAATGACTAAACATTTGTATTGTAAGATTAATGTTATATATTAGTATAATTTCTTTATATATACGTGTATCAATGTATTAGTATACTTTCTTTATATTATTTGTATTAGTGTATAGTTGTTAGTATAATTTCTTAATCATTCGTGTATTAGTATTAGTTTATAGTAGAGAATTGCTATACTTTTTCCATATTATTTGTATAATTACTGTTATGAATAAAATATAATACTGCTAGAGATAGTCCTTGGTGTCCCAGCCGGGGCTTTAGCACACTCCACTTTTGTTTTCAATGTATTAAGTATTTTTAAAAGGGAGGCAGAAAATGAGTTGGACACAAGAGTGGGTGAATGAAGTGAATGAAAAAACATGATTGAAAATGTATAGAAAATGGAGAAGAGAGAAGGGAGGCCAAGAAGAAGTGTACAGCAATGACCAAGCTTCAGTAATGCTATTTAAATGCAGGACGAACAACCTACAATTAAATGACAGGAGGTGGTTTTGGGTAGAAGAAATAACAGGTGATTTGTGCGGGGCAAGAAGGAAGACATACATTTTTTTTTGCTATGGTGTCCAGCATACAATAATGAAAGTAAGAAAAGTGTGAGGCTCCAGCAGCCTTACATAGAGGAGGAGGAGGATATTGTGGGGGAGTATTTGTTTGAAGTGGCTATTTGGAGAGTTTGTGTCAGTTTGTGTCTTCATCTGTCATATTATGGCTATAAATGAACAAATTACCAAAATATCAGCCGAGTGGCAACTTTGGCTACACTAAGGTCGCCAGCTAATGTTTTAACCCAACACTTTAACTTGCCACTCGTGAGGAATTCAGGGAAATCAGAGGTAAAGTAAAACAAGTTAATCAAATAATGATTTATGTATATAGAAAACTCTCTCTCTCTCTCTCTCTCTCTCACACACACACACACACATATATATATATATATATATAATCACACACATACAAAGTTATATCCTTTAAAACATATCACCACGGAATATCTATGCATCAGGTTAGATGTCCATGTCACTAAAAAAAAAGGATTTGAAATGGTGTCATGTAAATGTATGAACATAAATATGTAACCACATTTATATATAAACAACAAAACGTATGCTGACTTAAAATAAGTCTCTCTCTCTCTCAATGTACACACTCAGGACAAAAGTAAGTATCGTGGTAGTTGAATGCTGTTGGGAGGCAGCGACACAGCCAGTGGGGACACAGTCGTCACCCTCACATCCAATCCACTTGTTTTTCTGGATGGCATTTTCAATGTCCCACAGTTTATTACACATATCGTTTCATTTATCTTCATCGTCAGAGCTTTAATCCACGGTGCAGCGTACTAAACCTCTTTTGCTTCCTCCTTTTCCTTGTGTTTTCTGCCTCTTACTTTGTTGGTTTTTCTGTAAGGCTTTCCAGGCTTCTGAAGATTTACCATCATTCTTCAGCCGTCATAACCCGTGCGAACATGATTCTGAGGTCTCTTCCGCCAGCAAGAACATCTTCTTCTGGGGGGAAAAAACTGTCTACTAGTTCATGGGAAACTATGCCGCTTGCAACAAGTGGGTTGTGTTGATCAACTTCAACACTCATGTGTTGAAGAGGTTCCTCAGTCACAGTCCTATTTCTATAGCGCCTGTAGGCAGTGACCCACGTAGCAGGATGGTAGGTCCTGGCGGTTCACTTAAAGTAATCGTCCAGACCATTTCATAATTCCTGATTTAATGCAGTAAAAATATAGCCATGATCGAGTATATCAACAATATGTTGTCACATTTTGCATCCAGTCACCCGTTTTTAAATGATCCGCATTCAAAATCTGTAAATTCCCCGAGCTCTCAAAACACAACTGGCGATCAGCAGACGACGCACCACGGCTCGGCGACGTCACAACAGTAAGCCTCTCAGCCCTGCCTGATACAGATGCGCGGAGACTCGGAGAAAAATGTAGTACTTGGGGAATTTGGGGTGTTTCTGATATTTTTTTTGTGCGATGTGGGATGTGCGATTTTGTACTTGCATCCTGTGTGGGTGCAGCGTGGGGGCTGTGCCTTTCCCAAGAGCTTAGCACCCATTTGCAAACTGTGGGGCGACGATATATGTGTGCAGACGTGTGGAGCGGCGGGTAGTAGCGAGGCCACCGAGATGAGAGGGCTCGCTACTACCCGCCGCTCCACACGTCTGCACACATATATCGTCGCCGTGTGGGTTGTGAATGGGTGCTAAGCTCTCGGGAAGGGCACAGCTTTCTTGCTGTGCCCATGCAGGATGCAAGTATGTGCCGTGTCGCACAAAAAATATACCAGAAGCACCCGGGATTCTTCGGGTACTGTATTTTTCTCTGAGTCTCCGTGTGTCTGTGTAGGGCGGGGCTGGGAGGCTTACTCATGTGACGTCGCCAGCAAGTTTCGCGCCACGGCTGGAATGTGGCTGTTGTTTTTCCCGCGCCTTTTACAAAAGTCATGTTTTTAGGGAAATAAGGCGTGAAAATGAATAATTTTTTGTGGATTAGGTATTTTGAATGAACATTCAACATAATTATGCAAAGAAAAAATGGGCCTGGACGATTACTTTAAGGGCTGTGATGGTTGGCCTCGCCCGTGGTGGAGCAGGCAAGATGTTTATAGTGAGACCTGTGATTAGAGGTTCATGCTGCCCCCCTGTATGCCCCGATGCACTCGCAATTGAAGACAGATTTAATGGGCAGATATGGGTGTTCTTTGGCCACTCGATGGTGCAGAAAGATTTTAAGTGGATTTATGGTTCTCACTCGGGATCGAACTCAGGTCACTGAGAACGCCACTCGGAGACGCTAACCATTCTGCTATCGCCTCCCCCAATTCCATGGCCGCACTGGTGCTGGGCACGCAGGTCCGTTGACTGGCCGAATGTGGTGATGATGGCGGCGATGGATCTTGGCGAGGTGGGCTGTCTTCACTGGGGCACTCTTGTTTTACTGGTGCCACAGACAGGTCAAGATCGTCTCCTCGTACATCATCAGAAACTTTGTTCCGGAGCAGCTGTGACTTATCAATGGCATTAGGATCGAAGGGGACAATACCACACTTCCTGAAGCCAGATCTGATGTTTGTCGGTGTCATGCTCTCTTCAAGAGGCTCTGTCAAATATCTGGCAACCTTAGTTTTGGGTACCCACATATCACCACGCACAGACTGACCCATCTCGACAAGCCTCCCTAGTTTGGCTTTGAAACTTGTATAGACGGCCACATCCAGAGGCTGACACAGACGGGTGGTGTGAGGTGCCAGAGCCATCAGGATGACACTGTTATTTCTGGCAGTCTCAATCACCTCAATGGAACAGTGTGAGGTATGACCGTCTAAAAGGAGGAGGACGTGTTTTTCGGGTGTTGGACGGGCATATGGCACAAACACCTTCTCCAGCCATTTGAGGAAGAGTCTCGAGTCCATAAATCCCGAGTCTTGCTTACCATAGAGTGCTCCTTCAGGACCCCCGACAGTGTAGTTCCCACCTGGGAATGCTGCCTTATAAATGATGAAGGGTGGGGCAGCACTACCAGCTGCCGAAACGCAACATAGTATGCTGATGTACTCTGTGGGGTCCACTTGTTTTGAATGGGCACGCTTAACCCTACGAGGCACCACCACGTTTTGGGAGCTTTTGTTCAGATCGACCATTGCTTCGTCGCAGTTATAAATATCTTGGGGACGTTCATGAAAGCCATATGTGTCCATCACACTCTTCAACAGTTGGAAATATTTTCTCAAATTGTCAGCTGTTGAATGCGTTGCTCTTCCGCTATCAATTGTTTCAGGAAGTCTTAATCTTGTGATGTCAGGATGCCTCTGTTTGAATTTCAGCCACCATCCGTAGCAGGGACCCGTCTGCCCGAAACTGTTTCTCCCACTGGACTTACTCATGCACCAGGCGTACGTTATGATCCGATTCACGGTCATAGGGAATCCTCGATCTGCCATATATTCGATGTAGCGACAGAGCGTCTGTTCCTGCTCGTCAGATAGGGCCGTGGGTGCTCCCATGCGACAGTCCCCTTTCACTTTTCCATGCAGCCTGTCAGTGAGGGACTTTCTGGGCACCTTATGGAGTCTAGAGGCTGCTGAGGCACTCATCCCTTTCTCTCTACAGGAACGCATTGCATCTTCCATGTCCTTTCGCGACCATGTCCGGTACGGAGACTTCTGTGGTGTGGCCATTGGTTCCTGCTCGTCAGATAGGGCCGTGGGTCGGCCCATGCGACACTCCCCTTTCACTTTTCCATGCAGCCTGTCAGTGAGGGTCTTTCTGGGCACCTTATATAGTCTAGAGGCTGCTGATGGACTCATCCCTATCTCTGTACAGGAACGCATTGCATCTTCCATGTCCTTTTGCAACCATGTCCGGAGCTGAATCTTCTGTGGTGTGGCCATTGGGAAACTGAAAGACAGAAGGACCTAATGAGCATCTCCATTGCACAGTCACCAATGTATACAGACGCATGGCACATAAAACGGAGATACGAAAACACACACACACACACACAAAGCGTTAGGCATTTGACAAAGTTCCACAAGAGAGGCTACTTTGGAAATTGGAAAATATAGGAGGAATCAAAGGGATGATCAAAACCTGGATGGAAAGTTATCTGAGAGGAAGAGAAAGGAGAACAGTAGTAAAGGATGAAAAATCGGAATGGAAAAAGTATTTAGAGGGGTAGCACAAGGATCAGTGTTGGCACCAATAATGTTCACGATTTACGTCAATGACATGACTGATGAAATAAAGTTATATTAGTCTATTTGCAGATGATGCAAAACTATTGAGAGAAATAAAAAGCTATAAAGATTGTGAAATACTACAAAATGACCTGAACAAGATCTACGAATGGAGCAGAAGATGGGAAAAGGAATTTAATGTGATTAAGTCATGTGAAGGATATTGGAAAAAGCAAAAAGATTTAATTGGCCATATAAAATGGGAAATTAAATAATTGCAAAGGTTCACTAAGAAAAAGACCTGGGAGAGCTAATGCAGAATAACCTACAACCAGAAGAACATAAATAAAATATTTGGAGATATATACAGGATGTTAAAGAATATTAGAGTGGCGTTTCATTACATGGGCAAAAATATGATGAAAGATATGCTGCCATTGTATGGTCCCCATATAAAAAGAAGCACGTGAAAAAGTTGGAGAGGATACAGAGAATGGCAACAAAGATGGTACCAGAGCTAGAAGAACTCTCTTATGAGGAAAGGTTGAAGGAAATAAAGTTACCAACACTCGAGCAGAGAAGAGAAAGAGGAGACTTAATAACAAGTTTTAAGGTGATAACTAAGATGCAAGAAACAGACAATGAGAGACTAGTCAGACTACTGACTCGGAAATAAAGAGAAGGTGATACACAAGAGGACATAAAAAAAAAACTAGGAAACGGGAGATGCCTGAACAACATAAAGAAGTACAGCTTCCCTCATAGAAATGTAGAAATTTGTAATGGACTAAACGAGGAGGTGATATCGGCAAATAATGTGCACCAATTGAAAGAAAGACTGGATAAATGTAGATACGGAGACGGGACCACACGAGTGTAGCTCAGGCCCTGTAAAACACAACTAGGTACACACACACACACAAACGATAAACAAAAGGCAGCTTGGATCCACAGGAAAGCAGAAGAAGCATTATTATTATATTATCATTATCATTATCATAATTATTACCATCATCATCTTCAAATTGATGAAAATAAAAAAAATCATCATCTTGTGGATCCAGGCTACCCTCAAACACAACATGCCTTGGGGGCGTTAACTCGGACACACGTTGGACGGAGTCGAGGGACATTTTTAAATTTCCCACATCAAATTTAAAGAACACACAGGTTTCACAGACGGTGTCAAAGCGTCCATACATAGAACACAGAAGTAATGTCAGATATATCATATAGTATATGAAAATATTTTATGATGCAAAAAAAGACAATAAAATATTCTCCATATACAGCTAAGTATTAATTATCTGACCTTGGGGGGACCGAAGGTAGGTCGGATAATTGGAATAGTCGGATGTTCGGATATCACAGTAACCATAAACGTAAGGACACAATGGTATAGAACATAAAAGATGCAGCTCTTGAAGGCCGATCCAGTGGTATACGCGAAAGTAAAATTCATGCATAAATAAAGCCACAAATCAATGTTTTCTATTAAAAAAAAAAAAAAAAAAAAAAAAAAAAAAAGTAAAATAAATGGCCAAAACAAGACACAATGTGGTGGTGAAAAAAGTCGGTTGTTTGGAGAAGTCGGATGTTGGGAATTTGGCTGTATCAATAACATATATTAATTGGTGATGACAATGTAATCCTGATGACATTGGCAATACATGCCAACCCTAATCAATCATTTTGTCTTTGTTTTGTTCCTTTTCTCTTTTTCCTTCAGACAGAATAGAGAAGCAGCATGACATCTCGTTTGTCCGCAGCAATCTCCCTCCCCGGTATTATTCTAGTTTGACACCTAATTTACTTTGAAAGACGAAACAATTTTTTTCTGGCGAGTTTTGATGTGTTTTGAATGAATCTGCTAACCGTTTTTGTTGCAAATAAATTTTTTTGTTTTTGTTTAAAGGTAAAGGTTACGTTAGGTATAGGCATAGCCCACTGTATACCTGGACTGCGCATGGAATATTGGCCTGTCGCACAAGGGCCTGAAGTCGGAGGGCCGCTCGGATTCATATACTGTATATATATAGTATATACGCATCATATAGACTGGTTTACCAGTATATATGATATACTGTAATCTTCGTAAATGTTTGTTCTATAATATTATCAAATAAAAAAACAGTAAAACACGCTAAAGAAATGCGATTACGAGACTGAAGAAATATGCATGACTTTCATATGCATTCACTTCAACTCTTCGCCATTTAAAACTTTGCGAGTCAACTTTTATCATGAAGGGTATCAATAGAAGCGCAATTTTATTAGCTTTCCATTGCTATATTTCGTTATCTGATAAATTAATAAGAACCATGCATAAATTAGCGTTAAATAAATAAATAAAATCATCAATCGGGTCATTTTCCCGATTGATGAAGTTATTTATTTAGTCAACGCTAATTTATACACGGTACCAATTCATTTATCAGAAAACGAAATATATAAGTAAATAAATAACCTCATCAATCTGGAAAATTACCAGATTGATGATTTTATTTATTTATTTAACGCTAATTTATGCATGGTTCTAATTAATTTATCAGATAACGAAATATAGCAATGGAAAGCTAATAAAATTGCACTTCTATTGATACCCTTCATGATAAAAGTTGACTCGCAAAGTTTTAAATGGCGAAGAGTTAAGTGAATATTAAGTTCATGCATATTTCTTCATAGTCTCGTAATGGCATTTCTTTAGCGTGTTTTACTGTTTTTTATTTGATAATATTATAGAACAAACATTTACGAAGATTACAGTATATCATATATACTGATAAACCAGTCTATATAATAGTCCATAGACCACTATATCTCTTTGTCGGGCACCCCGCAGGCCCCTATGCAGCCCCACAATTCAAAACATTGTCGTGTGTGCAGTCCAGGTATACAGTGGTCTATGGTATAGGTTATGTTCGGTGAAGGTTAGGTTCTGTCAGGTTCAAATTTTTATTTTTTTATTTTTGTTGCCAAAAATAAAGATTTGCGACAGAAATGGTTGGCATATTAAAGTAATCGTCCAGACCATTTCATAATTCCTGATTTAATGCAGTAAAAATATAGCCATTATCGAGTATATCAACAATATGTTGTCACTTTTTGCATCCAGTCACCCGTTTTTAAATGATCCACATTCAAAATCTGTAAATTCCCCGAGCTCTCAAAACACAACTGACGACCAGCAGACGACGGACCACGGCTCGGTGACGTCACATGAGTAAGCCTCCCAGCCCTGCCTGATACAGATACACGGAGACTCAGAAAAAAATATATAGTACTTTAAGAATTTTGGGCGTTTCTGATATATTTTTTGTGCGATATGGCATATACTTGCATCCTGTATGGGTGCAGCAAGAAAGCTGTGCCTTTCCCGAGAGCTTAGCACCCATTTACATATACGGTGACGATATATGTGTGCAGACGTGTGGAGCGGCGGGTAGTAGCGGGCGGTGTGCTCAGATTGTCTCGCTGAGTCTGAGCACACCGCCCGCTACTACCCGCCGCTCCACACATATATCGTCGCCGTATAGGTTGTAAATGGGTGCTATGCTCTCGGGAAAGGCACAGCTTTCTTGCTGCACCCATACAGGATGCAAGTATATGCCATATCGCACAAAAAATATATCATAAACACCCAAAATTCTTAAAGTACTATATTTTTTTCTGAGTCTCCGTGTATCTGTATCAGGCAGGGCTGGGAGGCTTACTCATGTGACGTCACCAGCAAGTTTCGCGCCACGGCTGGAATGTGGCTGTTGTTTTTCCCGCGCTTTTTACAGAAGTCATGTTTTTAGGGAAATAAGGCGTGAAAATGAATGATTTTTTGTGGATTAGGTATGTATTTTGAATGATCATTCAACATAATTATGCAAAGAAAAAATGGGTCTGGACGATTACTTTAAGGTATTATTTTACACTAGGACCAGAATTCCCTACACAATTGGGAGTATGGTTTCTGTTTACTTTATTGGATTATAGGAAACATTCTCTCTATGAGCTTCCGTCGCAAATCATTACTTTTGGAGATATGACATGTTGTTTATAGGGAGGAGAGAGACAAGTGTTTACGTGCACCTCACTCTTCTTCCTCTTGTGACCTGCATCGTCTTGATATTTTTTCCCTTGCCGCGGACACTTTTTTAATGCAGATTTGGCTTTAGTTAGGAGATTAAAACGTAGGGTTAGGTTATATTAGGTTAGGTTTTTGAGTCTAAAGGTGGGGTTAGGTTAGTTAATTTTCATATCTCCTATACACTCTCCTTCCTATTGAAATTTTTTTTTTCTCCGAAAATAGTGATTTGCGACGGAAACTCAGAGAGAGGAAGTTTCTTAGAATCCATTAAGGTACACAGAAACCATACTTCCAGTTGTGTAGAGAATTCTGGTCCAAGTGTAAAAATTTGGTATTTTGGTACTTTCAACCAGTAATTGAGTTTGAGGTTAAAAGTACTCTTTTCTTTTGTATTTTGATGTGTTACGAATGATAGTCACATTATAAAAATCGTCGGAAATGCATTCTTTTGCAGTATCTCTGCTTTAGGTTAGACTACACATTAACCAATGTCCAGGTTAGGTTAGCGAACTAACGGGAGGGCCTGGGGTTATCGTCCCCAGTTATGTTAGGTTACCGTAGATGTCACTAAAGTCGCCAGGACAATGTTTCTTTTCGATTTACAGACGTCTGGTGGCGTTAATACTTACATTTCTACATCCATGATTTGAGGAAAGTTAGAAGGGACTATCTGGAGAGTCCATTTTCATTCATCATTTTGTGTCTTCATCTGTGTTGTATTATGGCTATAAATGAACAAATTACCAAAATATTAACCGAGTGGTGACGTTGGTAACGGCTACACTAAGATCGCCAGCTAACGTTTATGTCCTCCCGCCCAACTGCTGTCTGTCGTCGCCCGAAAAAAAACCATAGTAGTGAAATTTGAAAGTTTATACTTGTAGATACAAAGCATAACACAATGCTGAAACAGGGTAGATTATACAGTCATGATATAAACTACTGTGTATCATCTTCAGTGATACAAATCAGTAGTGATGCTATAATTTGTAATATATGGCGGCTGGCGACATTAGTGCAGGTGGCGACTATAGTGTTATCTACGGTACGTAACCAGTGCACATGTATTGTATTAAAGTGCAGTTTTACCGTTGTAGTTGAAAATTTAACTAGAGATTTTTCCAGGAATAGAAAAGTAATTCCCATAACTTTATCGGTTATATATTTGGTAAATTTCCAGATGAACACCGGACTTCCTTTGGTGGACGAAACTAGGTAATAATGGACGAGGACTTTGCGGTCGTTTTCAGAGACACCGCCTATTTTTTCCTGGCCTACAATAGGTGCTTTTTCTAATGGTGATAGTTTTATTTTGCGCAAACCCATAAAAAAAAAAAAAAAAAAAATCACCAAATTTTATGGTCGCCGTTTCCATTAAAAACGCTGTATCTCTCAGAAAAAGCACTAAAACTTGGCCGGGAAAAATTTGTCATTGTCATGTAGGTTTTAATGAAACCTAACCTAACCTTATAGGTTTTAATGAAACCTAACCTAACCTTATAGGTTTTAATGAAACCTAACCTAACCTTATAGCTTTTAATGAAACCTAACCTAACCTTAAAGCTTTTAATGAAACCTAACCTAACCTTAAAGGTTTTAATGAAACCTAACCTAACCTTAAGGTTTTAATGAAACCTAACCTAACCTTAACCACAAAGTATACCTAACCTAACCTTAACCACAAAGTATACCTAACCTAACCTTAACCACAAAGTATACCTAACCTAACCTTAACCACAAAGTATACCTAACCTAACCTTATGTTTCATTAAAACCTATATGGTTAGGTTAGGTTAGGTTTCATTAAAGCCTATAAGGTTAGGTTAGGTTTCATTAAAACCTATAAGACCCTGACTAATTTTTCTCGGCAAAGTTTCAGTGCTTTTTCTGATGGAGATAAGTGTTTTTAATGGAAACGGTACCATAAAATTCGGTGATGATTTTTTAATTTTTTTTAAAACTGGGTTTGCGCAAAATAAAACTATCTCCATTAGAAAAAGTACCTATTGTAGGCCAGGAAAAAATAGTCGGTGTATCTGAAAACGATCGCGAAGTCCTCGTCCATTATAACACGAAACTATTTTTCCTATTTTTTTCTGGTAAGTCTTGATGTGTTTTGAATTAATCTGCTATTTCTGTAGCAAATAACTTTTTTTTTTTAACAAAAATGACAAAAAACGAAACTAATTGAACCTAACCAAGCCTATACCTAACCTAACCTACCCATTGGCCAAAAAATATGAAAAAATAAAAAATAATGAAAAAATGATTTGCGACAGAAACGGTGGTACGAAACGGTTAGCAGAATAATTCAAAACACATCAAAACTCACCAGAAAAAATTAGTTTCGTCCACCAAAGTGAATTCGGTGTTCATCTGGAATAATACCAACTACGGTGTATCATCTTCAGTGGCACATACAAATCAGTAGTGATGCTATAATTCGTAATATATATGGCGGCTGGCGACATAACTGCAGGTGGCGACTAAAGTGTTATCTACGGTAAGTGCTTCACTCTCTATATATTACCTGCAGAAGATGCTAGGATATATAAAAGTTCCTCTGCCAACGCGAAAACAAATTCCATTCAAGTTTGAAAGGTGTGGCAAGTCTTCCCGCCCGAAAGGTGATGAGCTGCTGCCTGTTATCGGGCCAAGAAGAAAAACCAGCATTAGCAGCTTGATCTTGATCTTGATATTACAGGTACCGCAGTAACACTATAGTCGCCACCTGCACCTATGTCGCCAGGCGCCATATATTTCGAATTATAGCATCACTACTGATATTTATGTGCCACTGAAGATGATACACAGTAGTTTATATCATGACTATAATCTACCGTACATAAACTATAGTCGCCACCTGTACTTATGTCGCCAGGCGCCATATATTACGAATTATAGCATCATTACTGATATTTATGTGCAACTGAAGATGATACACAGTAGTTTATATCATGACTGTATAATCTACCCTGTTTCAGCGTTGTTTTATGCTTTGTATCTTTAAGTATATACGGTTTCAAATTTCACTACTCGGTTTTTTTTCGACGACTACTTGAGCTTGAGCTGAGCTTGAGTTGGAACTTGGGAGTCACCCAGCTGATGCTGACGGTGAAGCTATTGGTTCTCCCACACACGTATTCTGTTGGGAAAGAAGCAAAAGGGGCAAAAAAAGAAGGGAGGAAGCAAAACTAAGGGTTTAATTTTCCCCTCCTTAATTCCTCTCTGCATCACATTCATACGGGATCCCCCATCACTGAGGGGGCCCCTGGCTCTCATTCTCTCATACGTGCTCTCCAAGAATAATTTTACACTCAATCACACTACTGTCACTCCTGGACCTGTCCTCCACTCAGCACACAACCCCAGCAGGTACTCCATCTGCCTAGCCACACTCCTGTCTTTCATCTCTCCATTCTTCCCCTCCGACCTCTACTATCACTACAGGAACTACCACGTGTAGGCCTCACGGCCTCTTGTCGCTTCGGTATTATTTTACGATAGGACCAAACTTCCTTACACAATTGGGAGCATGGTTTTTGTTTACCTTATTGTATTTAAGAGACATTTTCCCTGAGCTTTCCGTTGCAAATCAATAGTTTCGGAAATATAGAACATTTTAGGTGGGAGGAGGAAATACGTCTCTATTTGTTTACAAAATGCCTCTCTCTTCCTCTTCTTGTGACCTGCATCGCTTTTGTTTCGGAGTAAATTTTCCGTGTTAGGAGGTTAAAGGTTAGGTAAGGTTCAGGTTAGGTTAGGTTAGGTAAGGTAAGGTCAGAGCTGGGCACTAAATACATTGAATGTATTTAAATACTAAATACTAAATACATGGGAGAAATGTATCTAAATACTAAATACATTTTACGAATGTATTTAAATACTAAATACATCAATTGTATTTAAATACATTTTAATTACACACAAATTTTAACATGTCCGAAAAAGATGGATTTCCTTTTAGATTAGATTTAGATTTAGGATTTCTATAGATTTTGGGTTTCCCTAGAAATTTCCTTCTCAGGCCAAAATTTCTTAAAAATAAGGACATTTCTTTGCAAGTGGAAGCACTGGTTCACTGTAACATCAGGTTTGCCAGATAGTTAGGCGGGTTTATGGCCAAATTAATGATAAAAGTATTTACATTTTTATATTATGAGTATTTAAATACAATGTATTTAAATACTCATAAAAGTATTTAAATACATGACAACCAATGTATTTATAAATACATTTCTAAATACACAAATGCATTTAAATACATATTTAAATCAGGGCTTGGAAACGGTTTAAGGGAGCGAAAACGAAAACCGAAACGAACGAGATTATGCTCGGAACAAAAACGGAAACGAAAACGTTATCAAATTTACTGTTCCGGAGCAAAAACGCTATTTTGAAATCCCTGTAACCGGTTAATAACGTAATTTTTTCGTTCCATGCCATATTTGGTCACTAATCCATTTGCACTTCCAGTAGCCAAATGATTGAAGGGGGGCGTTACACGAATATTTCCGAAAAACATAAAAATATTCCAAAAATAATATCATGCCTAGTTGAACACTTGGGCAAGCTTGTGAGAAAGTATTGTTAAGAAAGAAGAAAAATTGAACGAGTTATGGATGATTTTCTAACCCCCCTCCCCCCCGAAAAATATCTGTACAATTTTTTTCATGATATTCACTGGCATAGACAAACTGGCACCTCTCAGTCCCTCTTTGTGAGACAAGGAGGGTCTGAGGGTCGTCTCAAGGCCTCAGTAGTGAGGGAGTAGAGGGAGAAGACCTATCTACTGAAAAATTTGCCTTTTTCCAGTTTTCCTTTAATAACTTCGCCACTATTGTACCGAATTTAATAAATAATATATCATTGGAAAGAGGAATAAAGATGTAATTTACTCATCTTTGATTTGGTTTTTATTTGGGTAAAAATTTGCAAATAATAGCAAATACAATTACGAGATAAAAAAAACTAAAAATGCTAAACACCTTCGGGCGCGTAATATCCTTTTATATATATATATATATATATATATATATATATATATATATATATATATATATATATATAAAAGGGACCAGGTGCCAAAAACTCTAAATTGGTTGTTTTTAGTCTAAATACAAATTATAGATGCCTGGAATGCTGTTTAATTCAGTGAATGTAGATCAGTATGACAAATAAACTTTAACTACTCATAACTTTTTCCCTCATTAGTGGTGAATATTTTCTATAAACTCTAAAACGGTTTGACTTATTCCCAATCTGATTGCAGCATTTGACAGAAGCATGCAATAGGCAGTTTTGGGAGTATGTTCATTGCTCCAAAATGCACGCAACATTAATAACGAAAAAATCTATGGTAAAATTCAGTACGACATAAAGAAAAATTGTTTAAAATCCAATTTCACTGCGACAGCTAAAATCATACTTACAAATGTAGAGGAGTGATTGTGTTATTGAGTGGTATCAAACAAATTGACATATGATCATTTATGAGGAAGGAGATAGAAATTAAAGTTTGCAAAAAAACGCCCAAATGTAATAAAAAAAATATTCATGTAAACAAAGTAAGAATCCTGTCGTCTTCAAACTTGGCCAGGTATACTGCATAATAATGTAGTTTATCGTGTAAAAATCTCAGGGTGACCGGAGCCATATTTCAAGTTTCACTGAACGCTCCCCTTAAGTAAATGCATCTGTATTACATACATACATTAATTAAGTCTACTGTATTTGTTCACTTGGCAATTGACGATGTGATTTTGTTTCAAATAGTATCATATGCACCACTTCATTTAATTTGTGAAGAATAACTATTTTCTACCTTATATAATTATGAATTTATGTCTTCGTGATATGCATCACGTCCCTTATTTTATTACACCTTCCAATCGTGCAATCGTTAAACTATTATGCTGCAATTTGGTTTAAGAATATGCTTAGATTAATATCCAGTATTCGAAAGGGGATTATATATCGTGAATATGTGCTTAAATTTTTAACTGTGTTCAACTGTTCATAGCCTAATGCTTGGTGCGCCGAATTTCGGTGTGAGTGTCCTAAGTTCGAGTCTTTGGAGTACCACATGTAGTCATTGACTTCATTGATTAGGTTTATTTAATTAGTTGGCTGGTGATATTACAAATAAATAATTTTTACCATATTTAATATTAATAAATAATTAGTGACTCATGTCTTTACGACGACTGAGATTGCATACTCCTACACTACGCTTCCTGTATTGTATATGTAAATGTGTTGCCTTATTTAAGTCGTATAATAATATAGTTCTTACGACATCTAAAGGTTTGATTTTGTTGGATACTATGCACCATGAAATGTATGGCTATTTTACCATCTATAAAAAAATGTAGTCATGTATAGGCATTATTATTTATTAGGGCTAATAGCACATTCATTACATGTTTGAGAATAACGTTCTAACCGGTTTTCATTTCGTTCTAACTGGTTCAGGAACGTTATGTTTGGAGGAGGAACGAAAAACGAAACGTTAATAATACTGTTTCTGATCGGAACGAACCGTTTAAGAAACTATTTAGTTTTCAAGCCCTGATTTAAATACAAATGTATTTAAATACTGCCCAGCTCTGTGTAAGGTTCAGGTTAGGTTAGGTAAGGTAGGTAAGGTAGCCACGGGTGCGCACGGAAAACTTACTCCGAAACAAAAGCGATGCAGGTCACAAGGAGAGGAAGAGGGAGGTATTTTGTAAACAAGGAGACTTATTCCTCCTCCCACCTAAAATGTTCTATATCTCCGAAACTATTCATTTGCGACGGAAAGCTCAAAGAGAAAATGTCTCTTTACTTTGAATACAATAAGGTAAACAAAAACCATGCTCCCAAATGTGTAGGGAAGTTTGGTCCTATCATAAAAATTTACCATAGCGATCCTTATTTTCTTATGTTCTTATGTACGTCCAACATCTGTGTTCTTTGAGAAATCTTCTCTGAAATAATCCCAGTCTGCATCTCTAAGCTTCCAACGTCCATTCCTCTCCTCTTTCGCGCTCACCTTCCTTCAAACACTCATACTCCATTACCATGGATGTTATGGTCACTCGCTACATCAATTGTCCTCTCCTCATCCACCCACATACTTCTCACCCGTTCCCTAGCTTTCTGGTTCACTAGCATAAATAAGTCATTGGCAGATTCACTCTCCCTTCCACTCCAGGTCACTCTTCCTTCAGCCAGGGTCACATTCAAAATTTTAATTCATTCTCTTCTGCAAAGTCAAGCAGCAATTGGCCATTTCCATTTTCTATGGACCCATGCCGCGTGCTGTTCCACCCTGCTGTGAGACCAGTTTTTTCATTTTCTTATCATAAGGAGTATTTCTTACTCCTACAACAGGTCTCAGAAATTTATAATAACACAAGGTGGGTCGGGGGAGGGGGGGGAACCTCCCCAACGAGGTTAGGTTATGTAATCAATGCCCAGGTTAGGTTAGTTAACTAGCAGGGGGGTCTGAGGGGTGCAGACCCCCCAATTATGTCAGGAGATTATTGGTCAATAGGAGGTGTAAGAGCGTGGCCCAGGGTCATGAAAGCCGAGAGATCCTTGAGAGCTTTATTGTTGACTACAAGACAGACGCAGCGCCAAGACTGAGCCCCGCTAACGGTAAACTCCACGCTTCCAACGGGATGTCCCTGCAACACATAAAATGTTCCTTTAAACTCCAACACCCCCCTTCCATTGCAACAAATCCCCCTTGGGATGACACATAAAACACTGTTGCAATCCTAAAAATGAATAGGAATAATTGGACTGTTTAGGAGTAGAAAACAACATGACACTTAAGGCACATAATCCAGGAGGTATGAAGGGCCTTTCCTGATGCGCTGCGGCCTGCCCTGCTGGGGCATGTCGCTGATGTCCTGTCGGGGATGGGCCCTCCTGCCGGCAGGGTCAGGCGCCGGGTTGTCAGGCATGGCGGGAGCGGGGTGAAGGTGGCGCCGGTTGCGATGGGAGATTCTGCCGCTGCCATCCAACCTCACCAAGTACTGCCTCGGGCCAGACGTGTCTACGATGACGCCTGAGCGGTCCCATCGCCCCGTTTCCTGGTTCTGCACCCGGACCCACTGACTGAGGACGAGTGGACACAAATCGTGGGCAGTCTGGTTCCACCTCTCCGTCGCTAAATCTCCTGTGAGCGCCATTGCCCTCTCTCTGCCCCTCAGCATCCTCGCCCATTTGTCGCTGACGCTGTAGTGCCTTCTCGCAGCGGGCACGGAATCCCTCAGCTGCCGTCCCATCAGCAGCTGGGCAGGGGACGCATCCGTACTCTGCAGTGGCGTGTTGAGGTACTGCAGGAAGGCCTTTGCTGCCGCATCGGAGTCGAGCGAGCCCCCTGGCGAGATGTGTTGCCCCCGAGGATTCTCTTGGCCGACCACTGCAGCTTCTGCTCGCCCGTTAGAGTGTGGGATGTGCGAGGACGACCCGCAGCGTTACGTGCCAGGCGTTGAAGAACGTTTTTGCCTCCTGGCTCACCAGGCTGGTACCGCCATTGCACGACAGCACTTCAGGGATGCCGAATCTCCTGAATCATCTTCTAAACGCGGGTATTAGCCTAGTGCTGGAGCACCCGCCGGGCAAGTGCCCTACCTCCAGCCACCCAGTCAGTCTGTCGGCGTAGGCGAGGTAAGTGTTACCGTTGAGCTGGAATAGGTCCGCCGCGGCCTGCTGGAAAGGGTACTCATAAGAACATAAGAAAATAAGGAAGCTACAAGAGGCCGCGAGGCCTACACTCAGGTGCTGGCGTGGGCAGGAGAGTCTCGGCGGGATGGGAGGGGGCCGTGTGCGCGCACAGTTGACAGTGACGCCGCCGCTGCTCTACCTCAGCGTCAATGCCCGGCCAGTACACTGACTGTCTGGCCCTGCGGAGCATGGAGTCCCTCCCCTGGTGCCCAGCATGGAGGTTATCGAGCACTGCACGATGGAAGGACGCTTGAATCACCAACCGCAAGTGCCCCTCGTCACTGAGTATGTGACGACGTCGCCTTGGCACGATAGGTTGCGCCTCATTCTGTAGAGAGGGTGAAGAGCGAGAGGCTCTGTGTCCTTGCGGTCCGCCCAATCCCCTGCAGATACTCGCTCACGCAACAGTCGGTAGTCGTCGTCCCTGCAGGCCTCCTCTTGAACTCTGTCAAAATCCACGATGGTCCCGTCATCGCCCTCCAGGGCGCACGCTGTAGCTGCAGCGACGAAGGCACACATCTCCTCCTGTTCAGCTAGGTCTGTCTCGTCCGGCTCGCCATGCAGCAGCGAGTACCTGGAGAGAGTGTTTGCCGCACAATTGGCCTTGCCCTTCAGGTACTTCACGCGGAACGTGTACATCAACGTTTTCTCCTTGAGGTTTAATATGCGTGGGTTGCTGATGTCTTTCAGCTCCTTATCCTTGAAGATCTTGGTGAGCGCCCGGTGGTCGGTGACGAAGGTGAGGTTCATGCAGCCCAGGAGGAAGAGGCACGCCTTTTTCATGCACCAGGCGATTGCGAGAGCTTCTCCCTCCAGCGTTGAGTAGTTCTTTTCCGCTGCCGTTAGGTGGCGGCTGCCACACAAGGCCGGTTTCCACCCGCCCTTGCAACACAGGGGTGACTCCTGTGACATGCACTCACAGTACTGCTGCATGACCAAGAAGCTGATGCCGAGGCGACTGTAGTCCGTAAAGACTGCGGTGGGTCGTGTGACGTCGTAGTACCGGAGGCCCTCACTTGCTAGCTTGTCTATGGCCCCTCTCGTCGCCTCAAATATGGCCTGCAGCTGGTTGTCCCAGTACACCACCTTACCGGACGGCCGCTTGAGAAGCTCCCTGAACGGCTCAATCAGGGGGGCTGTGGTCAGGAAAGGGGCTACCTGATTTACAAGGCTGAACCAGGATCGGACGTCTGTGAGGGAGGGCTTTGCTGGTATCTGGAATTCCGTAATGCTGCTAAAGAGGTCCTGACTCAGCTGATAGTCCTCCCAGCCCAGCAGATAGCCCGCGAAGGTCACACTCCTCCTGCAGAAGTGGAATTTGTCCGGCCTTAGCGTGATCCCGTTCTCTGCACACGTTTGCAGGAAATCATACGTGTGCCAGAAGGCTTCGGCGATGGTGTGGTCATGCAGCAGTGTGTCGTCAACGCACTTCAGCTTCCTTGGAACATCTGTGATCACATCGAAGTGCTTGGTGAAGGCGTCCTGTGAGGCACAGTGTCCCATCGGGATGCGCAGGTAGCGGTATCGCCCCCACGGAGTTATGAACGTTGTGAGTCTGCTGCTCTCCTTGTCGAGGGCGATCTGGTGGTACCCCGAGTACGCGTCTGTCACAGTCTTGAATGTGTGTTTCGGCACGCTGATAATCATGTCGAAGGGCGGGCGGGTGTGGTGGGTCTCACGGCGGCACGCCATGTTGAGCCGCTGGTAGTCCACAGTCCTGCGTGGCCGCCCGTCCTTTTTGGGCACCACAACCATGCGCGAGCACCACTCCGTCGGCTCCCCCACCGGAACAGGCTCGATGATGCCCCTCCGCACGTCCTCATCAAGCTGCCTGAGTACTTCGTCGTCGAAGTGGTGAGGGATCGTGGCGGGGGCATGAACGGCGTAGGGTTACGCGTCGGGCCGCAGGTGAATATGGTGGGGAGGCCCACTCATCTCTGGTAGCGGCGAGCGGTCTACAGCAAATGCAATGCGCCCAAAGTGCCCCAGAAACCACTTTTCCAGGCGGTCCACGTTTTCCTCTTGTCAGGTCGTACGGGGACACGGTGGGGCGGGCTAGGGGTTCTGGTGTGTCTTCCTCGGTCACACCACCCACTGTTGGCAACATGCTGGGAAAGTTAGGGGGAACAAGGCTGAGGTCCTTGCACACCTGCAGTGACAAATACAGCTGACGTACACCATCAGCAAAGTGCAGGACTGCCTTGGCTGATACGTGTCCCAGCGTGAACTCATACGTCTTGCTGCCCAGGACGTTGATACGGCCCCCGGCGAGGCGACTGATATTGGCGGTGGGGCGCTGGAGCGTCTTCGGGGACAGACCAAGAGCATCCATGAGGTGGCACCCCGCGACGCACACCTGTGCGCTCGTGTCAGCCACCGCCAACACCTCGAGCACACCCGGTGAGTCACTGCACGACACACCCACCCTCAGGCTGGCTGACAGTCCCCCGGAGCTTACCACCGTGACGCCTCCGGTGGTGCTCAGTGGCGCCTCACGTGTTCACGTGTTTGGGACCGGCACACGCGCCTGAAGTGGCCCGTCTTCCCGCAGTTGTGACAGGTGACGAAGAGGGCTGGGCACTTTTTCTCTCCTCCGCACTTGCGGCCACAGTTACGGCAGCACTTCGCGGGGCGTTTGTCATTTGAGGCCATGGCTGATGCGTCTCTCTGTTGGGAGATCCGACTGGCCCCCTCCGCCACCTCGATGGGAGAGACTTCCTGTAGCCCCTCCGCTGCCGCCACACACCTGCCCGCGCCGTGCGCTGCCGCTGTTTTCTCAGCCGACTCGAACATCTCACAAATCTTAATAACGTCACTTGCATTGTGTGACTGGGGCAGGCTACGCAGGACCTCGGTTTGCATGCGAAGGTCGACCAGCCCCATCACTAACTTCTTTGCTAGCATAAAATCACTGAGATTACCGGCACAATGGGGGCAACGAAACTCGCACTCCGCCACTTTGGCTCTACACTTGACCAAATACAAACACACACTTTCCCCAGGCTCCTGGGTGCACTCAAAGAAATCTGCCCACGCCCCCACTATACACTTCGGCCCAACAACGACGCGCCGCACTACACTGATCACTTCCTCTGTCGACATCATAGGGTATACCTGCCCGTCCACCAGTGCGTCCCAGCACTGCAGAACCTCACCATCACACAGCAGCCTAACGTAACCTGCGGCCAGAGGCGCTGCCCAACCGCAGCCTTGACTGTAACACCTCGCGCTCCGGGCCCATGCCTCGAACTGCGACGGAGACATGCCCATGGTGGCCCTCGCTGGGGCCGCAGGTGGTGCTGGGGTGCGTTGTGTAGGCCATTGCGGGTGCGGCGGCGGCTGGCCCGTAGGTAACTGACCTGGGCCTCCAAAGGACGGCTGTGGTTGCCATACCGGTGTGCAGTGTACAGGTGGCGGTGCAAACCCAGGTGGTGGTACTGTCCAGGGCGGAGGTGTTGTCCAGGGCGGGGGTGTTGTCCAGGGCGGCGGTGTTGTCCAGGGCGGCGGTGTTGTCCAGGGCGGCGGTGTTGTCCAGGGCGGCGGTGTTGTCCAGGGCGGCGGTGTTGTCCAGGGCGGCGGTGTTGTCCAGGGCGGCGGGGTTGTCCAGGGCGGCGGTGTTGTCCAGGGCGGCGGTGTTGTCCAGGGCGGCGGTATTGTCCAGGGCGGCGGTGTTGTCCAGGGCGGCGGTGTTGTCCAGGGCGTTGGTGTTGTCCAGGGCGGCGGTGTTGTGTACGCGCCACGAGGTGAGCCGGCCGGCTCTGTTTTGTCTCGTCGCTTCCTCAATTCCCGCTTTCAGTCCCCCAATTGTCAGCACAGGGGACTCTCGGGACCCTAGGCCACCCGTGTAGGTAAACTGCGCCATGTAAGAGTAGGGGGTCTCACCAATAAAGGTTGCACTGCTCGAGAATCGAACCCGGGACCTTCCGCATGCCGGGCGGCTGTGCTTCCCGTTACACCACGGGAACCTCCTAGTGACAACCCACACATCTCCCCCCTAAGGCTGCCTCCCGCAGGCCTGACCGGGGGAATGTGCATCCACGATCCTACTCACTGCGCCATGTAAGAGCGTGGCCCAGGGTCATGAAAGCCGAGAGATCCTTGAGAGCTTTATTGTTGACTACAAGACAGACGCGGCGCCAAGACTGAGCCCCGCTGGCGGAAAACTCCACGCTTCCAACGGGATGTCCCCGTAACACATAAAATGTTCCTTTAAACTCCAACAGGAGGTATTGGGCAGGGCAGGGTACAGCGGTGAGGATTGAGGGCTCGAGGTGGTACAAAAGCCTACTCTGTCTCCCATACCACCAGGGGCGTAGCTAGACACTTGGGGCCCGGGGGGCTTACTTTCTGGAGGGGGCCCCTCTAAAGTTTGCAGGTGTTTGGGGGGGGGAGGCAACCAGCTGGGGGGTTTCGGTAAATTTTTGGAAATGAACATATTTTGGTGCATTTTTGACACTTTCTGAGACTTCTTTCAATGCCCATAAATCCTTTTTAAGGGGATCGGCCAGTTTTTGTGGATTTTTAAAAATGTATTGGGCTAAGGTTATGATATGTATACCATGAATTAGGGACATCATGTACAACGATTGTAGACCAAGACAAATCATTTGTGGCTTTTATATGTTTCACAATATTTTTTTTTTTTTTTTTTTTTTTTTTTTTTTTTTTATAAATGTTTACTACTCCTATGATAATTAGATAATTAACCTACACCAATGAAATAAATATGGTAAAAGAACTTTGTTCAGACCATCAAAGTTACGGAGAGATAACTGAGTAAAAATGTATGGTTTGCAGGATATGAATTTTCAAATTTGCAATCCCATTTTTACCACTCAAACACACACAAAAAAATCTTGCAAAATGTTCCTCTGTCAGATATGAAGAAAAGCAAGTCTTAACTTCATTTTATCAGGTTTGGGCATATTGTGTATTTTTTTCATTGAAAACTAAAGGAGATATAATTTGAATGTAAAGAACTTATGTTTTGAGATACGGGCCAATAAAGTTTTTGAATACCTGTGAACAAGCGTCAGTAAGTGATATAATGGCATTACCTTTTCTTTTATGAGCTATAACACATATAAAACAAGATTTATTTATATTCAATCATATATGTTCATGTTCTGGTATAAAATCTTCAGTATTCAGGCTCCTGGTCCTCCCCTGCCTCAGCATGAGGCAATTAGGTATTATCTCACTAAGAGAGGGTATCAGAGTTGCCCAAGCTACTCATTGTTGCCAAGTTTTTGCTTAGAAACCTCCATGGGCATCCCGTAATTGTAGGTGTTTGCTTTTTTTTTTTTGGGGGGGGTCTATTTATACCTACGACAGATGCCATGTGTCAATTTAGAGAGTTTTTTTTTTTTTTAATAGCAAAAAAAAAGGTGGAAAAAAATGGCATGAAAAATAGGGGGGGTGGAGGGGTCCATAACACACCCATACAATAAAAACTAAGGCGAATTTTGATGAAATACTTCGTATTTAGACTCAAAGGCTGTACGAAGCTGAGGAAAAATAAATGAAATTTTGTGAATTTCTCCGATTTTCGTCATATTCTGACAGGCCGATCCCTTTAACCCGAATTAAAAAGCCTATGATGGTACTCAAAAGATACAGATTAAATTAAACACAAACCCCAAGGACTTTAAGCCAAGTTTGTAGAGGATCACAGGAGTTTTGTTTGATTGAGTGATGCATTTAGGGGGCCCCCTCTGGGGGCTCGGGGGGCGAATTCAAACAGTCCCCCCCCCCCGCCCCGCCCCTTAGCTACGGCACTGCATACCACCCTCTCACCACCCACACTCCTTCAAAGAAAACTTTAATACACTCAATTGTTTCACTTTTCCATTTATCCAAAATACTCAGTCCCAGCAAAAATTCCATCACCATTTTCTGCCTCCCTTTTATCATCTCATTCCAACGGTTTAATCCTATTTCATGTTTCACTACTGTAATCATCTCACTTCTTTCCCTTACATACACCCGCCAGGGTGGCGCGGTTGGTAGAGTCGTGGACACGAGTGCAGAGTCCCTGCATTCGGTCAGCGGTTCAAGTCCACCAAGTTCGTCCTGGTGTGGTGGCGCTTTGTATAGTCAATAACCTTGTAGTTGGTACTTGCAAAGTGTCTCGATAGGATCAAAGTATCTTATCTTATCTTCCCTTACATACCTATCACACTAGCATCAAATGTTCTATTGCCTGGTCCACCCCTCCATCACACATCCTACATACCTTACTCCCTTCGTGGACCCATCTAGGCACTCTATTGTTCACCTGAAGGGACTTGATCCTGGCTTTGAGCAGCAGGCCACTCCCCCAACTCCTATCATAGAAGCATTCCCTCTTTGGTCATGCCAGATTTTTTGGATGACAAAGCTATGCAAGTACTTCACTTTTCCTTATCTAAGCTATGCAACTTGTGGTACTTATAGAGAAAGCTGTAGGATGTTCTTTGGTATTTAGTCATAATTATATATGAACAAGTTTTCACATAGAGTATTTTATAATGCACTTCTAAATAGTTTCACGGCTGCACTTATGAAATAATGTGACAACTTTTAAAATTATTATTTTTTTTTTTTTTTTTTCTCTTTTATTTGCAGAGCACAGATGTTATTTCAGAAAAAAGTGGGATGTTCTTTGCTGGGCTATAATTTAAGGCCTCCTACCATGTGTTACATAATCCGTCATGCATCAATCAAATCCAGAAGAAATCTCTCTACACTGTGTATGCAGAAAAAGAATGTTACCTTTGTTACAAGTATTATTCAAAAGTACAAAGTGCATGATAGAACAACAACCTCTTCCCAGTTTTATACCTCAAGGAAATATTCTCTTCTGCAAAAAAACATTCATGGACAAAGGCAAGGAATCAATCAGATATGCCACTACCACTGTGCAGTTAGTAGTCGTACTTCTACATATGGAGGTTGGCAAAAGCAACCTCTACTAACACCCCGACGCCAGCACCCCTTGGCCCCCCCTCAGCGCCACCTGTCCCTGGCCTGGCTGGACGCGGTGGCGGTCACCCAGGCTTCGTGGTTCAGGGCCCTGGCACACTCACGCCTGGTGGAGACCCTGATGGAGGGACTGCAGGCCATCCATGACTACTCACACTTACACTGGTGGAGCTCCATCATCCTCTCCACTGTGCTGATGCGCTTTGTTCTCACATTTCCTTTTGCTATATATCAGGTGAGAATCAATGTTTTACTTTGTTGATAAAAGTTTATATTGATTTAGACTGAATTCTTAGAGGAAATCTATCTGTCTGTACTTTTATATTTGTCAGTATGTATTTCTGTCTGTCTGTGCATGCATGTAATATATGTCTATCTGAGTCAATCTACATGCATGTCTATATATTTCTTGCAGTGGTAAGAGTAGCCAGTCATTTATGCTAGTAGGGTGGCTCACAAACCTAAGAAAAGGAAATATGCTGCAAATATATGGGGTATGGAGGAATGCCCTCATTGTAGGATTACAAGGCCACATCACATGCCCTCCAGCCACAGCCAATACTGGTCATCCTGGGTCCTTATTATTACCTCGTTATGTATTGGGCTGAAGAGGCCTCTCCTATATCAGCCTGCAGCAATCCTATGGGCCTAACCTGCATTCATCTTAACTTATATTACCTGAATGCACCTGAATCAGAGCATCACGTTTGGGATCAGAATGAGTACCTTGATCCTTCTCTTTTTGGGAATTGCACTGTTTATATTGTGTCGGGTCAGGTTGTAAGTTGAATTTCCAGCCAATCGTAGGTTGTCAATCAATCATTCATCAGAGAAACACCTAACTGCTAATGTCATGTGTTAACCTCTTTAGCATGATGAGATAATTTTGAGGTTTTTAGTTAGTGTAGAGATCAAATGAAAGGATCGTGGACATTGCAGATATATGATATGACTAGCCGCAAAGCCGCCCTCCGGGCGGACTTTTTGGCTAGCTCCTGCGGAGGGCTATTGGTGGGCCTTCGGCCCACCACCTGTGTTTGGTGGGCCTACGGCCCACCAAACATGGACTCTCCAGATAGCCCCTTCTAACTTTCCTGAAATCATGGATGTAGAAATGTATGTATTCCCCCCACCCATTCACTCACCCATTACCCATCACCCCCCACCCATTCACTCACCCATTACCCATCACCCCCCACCCATTCACTCACCCATTACCCATCACCCCCCACCCATTCACTCACCCATTACCCATCACCCCCCACCCATTCACTCACCCATTACCCATCACCACACACCCATTCACTCACCCATTACCCATCACCCCCCACCCATTCACTCACCCATTACCCATCACCACAAACCCATTCACTCACCCATTACCCATCACCCCCCACCTATTCCCTCACCCATCACCCATCACCCCCCACCCATTCACTCACCCATCACCCCACACCCATTACCCATCACCCCACCCATTCACTCACCCATTACCCATCACCCTACATCAAGGCTTCCTCAATTCTCGCAACCCACTTTTGTTTTCACAATTCTCGCTAATAGGCTGCTAAAAAAAAAAAAAAAAAAAAAGTGATCGGATCATCTCATAAGTGGGCTTATGACCTTCCCCTGGTCAACCTGATTCCAAAAATGTGCCATATGAGGTGTTTGCGCCACGGGGGGCGGAACCTATACCACACACACACACACACAGACAGACACACTTTCGCTTATATTATTATAGATAGATGATTGATATATGATATGATATTATGTCTTTTGAAATGGAGTATTGAAAGCTATGTTTTTGATGTAACTGTGATATAGTTTAGGAAATATGTAGAAGGAAACTGACAAACCATTTAGCCCAAAAATTATGTATTCAAGAAGAATTAAGATTTTTTAGTTTTATGTCTGCCTTGCATAGATTTCAATAGAGGATGATTTCAGTGTATGGTAATTATTGATAAAATAGAGTAATCTTGTACGTATTTGCTATCTTGATCCTATTGTCTGGTTTTGTGTCAGTCCTTTTGTCTGGTTTTGTTCAGTCCTGTTGTCTGGTTTTGTGTCAGTCCTTTTGTCTGGTTTTGTGTCAGTTCTGTTGTCTGGTTTTGTTGTCTGGTTTTGTGTCAGTTCTGTTGTCTGGTTTTGTGTCAGTTCTGTTGTCTGGTTTTGTGTCAGTTCTGTTGTCTGGTTTTGTGTCAGTTCTGTTGTCTGGTTTTGTGTCAGTTCTGTTGTCTGGTTTTGTGTCAGTCCTTTTGTCTGGTTTTGTGTCAGTCCTTTTGTCTGGTTTTGTGTCAGTTCTGTTGTCTGGTTTTGTGTCAGTTCTGTTGTCGTTTGTGCAGTCTGTTTCTGGTTTTGTGTCAGTTCTGTTGTCTGGTTTTGTGTCAGTTCTGTTGTCTGGTTTTGTGTCAGTTCTGTTGTCTGGTTTTGTGTCAGTTCTGTTGTCTGGTTTTGTGTCAGTTCTGTTGTCTGGTTTTGTGTCAGTTCTGTTGTCTGGTTTTGTGTCAGTTCTGTTGTCTGGTTTTGTGTCAGTTCTGTTGTCTGGTTTTGTGTCAGTTCTGTTGTCTGGTTTTGTGTCAGTTCTGTTGTCTGGTTTTGTGTCAGTCTGTTGTCTGGTTTTGTGTCAGTTCTGTTGTCTGGTTTTGTGTCAGTTCTGTTGTCTGGTTTTGTGTCAGTTCTGTTGTCTGGTTTTGTGTCAGTTCTGTTGTCTGGTTTTGTGTCAGTTCTGTTGTCTGGTTTTGTGTCAGTTCTGTTGTCTGGTTTTGTGTCAGTTCTGTTGTCTGGTTTTGTGTCAGTTCTGTTGTCTGGTTTTGTGTCAGTTCTGTTGTCTGGTTTTGTGTCAGTTCTGTTGTCTGGTTTTGTGTCAGTTCTGTTGTCTGGTTTTGTGTCAGTTCTGTTGTCTGGTTTTGTGTCAGTTCTGTTGTCTGGTTTTGTGTCAGTTCTGTTGTCTGGTTTTGTGACTTTACCTTTTTAATCCTACAGAAGTACATCATGGCCAAAGTAGAAAACCTGAAACCCGAGATGAACCAGATGGTGCAAGAACTCAAAAGGGAAACGGCTTATGCGATTAAGAAATTTGGCTGGGATCAATCTCACGCAAGGCACATGTTCAATAGATCGGCAAGTATATTTTCCTCTTCATTTCACATACAGGTCTACTTGATAGCTCACACTGAAGATTTAACTTGTGTACATTTATAATTTCAGCTGTAAATAAACATCATTATATCAAGGGTGTGTCTTATCAATATCAATGTTCAGTGAAAGAGCCACTTACAAAAGAGACCATGCTTGAGGGGCCTGTAGTCTGGTCTAAGTGTGCAATGCCGAATCTAGACTCCTAGCCTCTGCTTTACCTGCTTTTCTAGAAGTGATTAGATCCCATGGGATAGAGGGAGACTGAAAGGAAGGAGAGACGGAGAGAGGAGAGTGGGGGGGGGGGGGGGGGGCAAAGACATTTTATTGAGAAAGAAGAGAGGATCTTATTTACTTCCGCCTTACTCTTCTTCTTGTGACTTGGATCACTTTTGTTTCACCATTTATGGGGCTGGGTTATGTCAGGAGGCTGGGAAAATGTAGAGTGATGATTAATTAAGTTAGGGGTGGTTTAGGTTTAATCAGACCAAGGATGTTACATTAACACTTACATAATGGGTTTCAATGCTAGGAGAAATGTGATATTTAGATACTTGGTACATAAATCTGCTACATTAACTATATCTTATTAGGGACTACTGTATGTAATAACATTCTCTTATTCGTCAGTCCAGGAAGATGTGGAAGGAGCTCATCATTCGAGACAACTGCCACCCCTTTAAGGCCAGTGCTGTGTTGTGGGTTCAGCTTCCCCTGTGGATTTCCATATCAATGTCCCTCCGAAATATGGCCTCCATGATGCCACACCAGGATGCAGGTGAGGATATTTGTTTCTATATAGTCCTTATCCATTAGATATCTTACATGATTAAATGGAAGTTTATAGATTCTGAATGTGATTGATCATGTACAGTGGATCAACAAATATCGCGGCTTTGAAATTTCTGTAGTTGCATATTCGCGTATGGTTTTGGAAGAGAAAAGGAAAAGAAATGGAAAATTGAAAAAATAGATAGTTGGAAGTGTATCATTGGCCGTCTAACCTCATAAAATATAATGGGAAATACTGACGTTAAACAGAAAGAAGTCTCCCACTCATTTTCTTCTTTGTTGGGCCTTCTCAAAATAGGATTATCCAACTGTCAAATCTTTGCTAAAATGTACTCCCAATGTTATGTTATATGTTGCAGCTGCCCAGGTATTATTCATAGGTATTATTCATAGGTATTATTCATAGGTACGTATTATTCATAAGTATTATTCATAGGTATTATTCATAGATATTATTCATAGGTATTATTCATAGGTATTATTCATAGGTATTATTCATAGGTATTATTCATAGGTATTATTCATAGGTATTATTCATAGGTATTATTCATAGGTATTATTCATAGGTATTATTCATAGGTACGTATTATTCATAGGTACGTATTATTCATAGGTATTATTATATGTTACAGCGGCCCAGGTGTTATTCATAGGTATTATTCATAGGTACGTATTATTCATAGGTATTATTCATAGATATTATTCATAGGTATTATTCATAGGTATTATTCATAGGTATTATTCATAGGTACGTATTATTCATAGGTATTATTCATAGGTATTATTCATAGGTATTATTCATAGGTATTATTCATAGGTATTATTCATAGGTACGTATTATTCATAAGTATTATTCATATGGAATTATTCATAAGTACGTATTATTCATAAGTATTATTCATAGGTATTATTCATAGGTATTATTCATAGGTATTATTCACAGGTATTATTCATAGGTATTATTCATAGGTATTATTCACAGGTATTATTCATAGGTATTATTCATAGGTATTATTCATAGGTATTATTCATAGGTACGTATTATTCATAAGTATTATTCATAGGTATTATTCATAGGTACGTATTATTCATAAGTATTATTCATAGGTACGTATTATTCATAGGTATTATTCATAGGTACGTATTATTCATAAGTATTATTCATAGGTACGTATTATTCATAGGTATTATTCATAGGTACGTGTTATTCATAGGTATTATTCATAGGTACGTATTATTCATAGGTACGTATTATTCATAGGTATTATTCATAGGTATTATTATATGTTACAGCGGCCCAGGTGTTATTCATGGAACTGAGCGCCGGAGGGTTTGCCTGGATCCCGAACCTCACCGACGTGGACCACTCCCTCATCCTGCCCGTGGCCATGGGAGTCATCAATCTGGCCATTATAGAGGTGATTATTTATTTTTTTCTCCTCAGTATTTCATAAGATTCTTGTTTTGTTGAAATTACAGACCAAAACTTTTCATCCGTTTATTGGATTTGGGGCATATAAGATAGCTACTGCATCATGTTAATCCACTCCGAATTAGGAAATAAAGTAAAAGAATTTTTTTTATAGGTATTATGCTTGATATGGTGACACATTGATATCTCGCCACATCTGGATCTGTCCTAATCAAATGATGTATTTTCTCAAGGTATCCGTGTATTCAAAAGATAATATAAATATCACTTACTCTATCAAAACATTTCCATAATCACCTCTGTCTTGTTACTGTCGAATCCACAAGTAGAACTTGTGCTGTTCACTGCATCCATAGTTGATCCAGAGTTCCTTCAGTGATGTATTGAGGCAAGGTGTTGGTAGCGTGTCCATGTTCTTCAGCTTCCTCTTCACATAACCCCACACTTGCTCAATGAGGTCAGGTCAGGCGAGTTACCAGACCACTATAATGTCAACGTGACGATCTTGGAGCCACTTCATGATTTTCTTGGCCTTGTGGCATGGCACATTGTCTTGATTGGAAAAATTCACACTTGTGAATGTCATAAAAACTCAATAAATGTTCATCAAACAATTCAATATATCCATCTCCATATCTTCATTCATTGTACAATTTTTAGGGAGTACATAGCAACCTGCACGTCTTAACTCGGCAGTGAAACCTCCCAAAATCATAACAGAATCAGGGTGTTTCACTGTTGTGTGCACCGACCGTCATGCGGGTTGGTACCAGCAGGGCAAAGCAACCTGCCATTCCGCTGTGCTCCACTATGGAATATGGATTCATCCCTCCACATCACCTTTTACCACTGACCCACAGTGAATTCCTTGTATGTGTGAGCAAAATCTGGATGTAGCATCTTCATTTTCTTGGTAAATAACCATGTTGTGGAGGGAGAGTGAAGTGGCAGCTTCAAATGTTTCTGTCACCTTTCCTGCAATGTCGGTGCAGCAATGTCTCCGAGCAGGTCTGGGTGGGCTTGCTCGAGTTCTCTGGCTGTGATACGTGGACTTTTTAAAAACCTTACGTCTTATTAGCTTACAAGTCAGTTCTGGGTGATGTCTTCTGAGGATGGCCTGGCACAAGAGCAGTTGGAGGAACTTTGCCAGGCAACAGCTTTCCTGTCTTAATCTTTTTTTATTCAGTCTATACTAAATTTGGTAGATGCAAGAAATCAATCAGAATGAACAATTATTATATTCCTAAAAGGTCAGCAAATTATAATTAAGAAAATTTTCTATCCATGAGCGTGAATCTAAACATATTTTAATGTTGAATTTGTTTATTGCCTATTAAATAGTTTACATGGATTGTTTATTTTCAGATTAATGCCCTGAGCAGGCTTGAGGAAGGATCTAAGATACAGAAGATTGCCACAAATGTGTTCCGAGTCATTTGTGTGGGCATGATTCCTATTGCAGCAACTGTGCCTTCGGTGAGTGTGGGCTCGTTAATGAATCCCCTAGCCTTTAATTAACCCCTTCACACCCAGATCTTTCTTTGGCTATAAAAAAAAATCATGTTGTTAGCCATAAAATTACGAAAACTAACAGAATATATCAAATTAGTTCGTCGACAAGGATACTAAACAGGTCATATCTATAAAATATTGCTTACATTCATTAGAATTGCCTAATGGTGCCCAAATTACAATGGAAATTACGTTCTGGGCCTCAAGGGGTTAAACTGGTCCTTGAAGAAGTGTCTTATTGAACTGAATTGTCCTGAGAACTGCTATAATTATGCACTTGATTTGGTACTGATTGCTAACAACTTTGTAAATGTAAAAGAGTGCAGATGGAGGAAAGGTATGTAATCTAGAAACTATAGTGAATGTTAACAAAATCTAGGTGATGATGATAAGCAGTAATTATGTTTCAGGAGTAGTGTTTGGCCATGAAGTGTGTTGTGTATGTAGTGGTACTTCCCTCCTGTGCATTGTGTGGTGACGGGGCACATGAGAGGCGCTGTGGTGTAATGGACAGGCTGCTCCACCTTTTTAGATTAGTCTATTGTATTTCTTGGTGCTATAATACTTACTAAGTGTTTTCTTCATGGGGCTAAAACGTGAGTGTTTTTTGGTGGTATATTCGTACTGCTTTCTTGATTATAAGCCATGGCGATCTAAGGTGCCAGCCAAACGTAAACATGTGTTGTATTAACACTGAAGTAGAAACTTGATATATGCAAAGGTCTGGAAAAAAGTGAGGACAGACATAATTTTCATATTCTACTTCAGATACTGCTCAAAGTTGATTCTCTATAAGAGTACCACTCAACCAGGCATAACATCCAGCTCTCCAGAACACCCTATTAACATCCTATTCCTCATGGCTGCTACATTGTTTTATTATATTTATTATTTACTGTTTTACGGTTTGTGTTTAGTACATTTGGTTGTGTGTTTTATTTTAACTGTGTCTACGGTTTTACTATATTATGAATCAGATATTAACAGTTTGAACTGAAGTGACGGAAATTTATTCATTTTACAGTGTGTGGCATTGTACTGGGTGACTTCTAGTGTGTGCGGACTACTTCAAAACCTGATCCTCATGCATCCAGGGCTACACAGGGTGCTGCGGCTGCCTCCTGTCGCCTCCCAGCCTGAAGAGCCCTACCGCCACCTGTGGCAGCAGCTGCTCAAGAAGGTCTCAAGGAGGAAGAATACACAAGAATGAGGTGAAACATGTATAGATTAATTTTAGAAAGTTTTATGTATATTCATCAGTAAAAATATGTATATGAACCAAAGGACTTTTTCTTTAATAGAGTTGTTAAAATTTGGAACTCTCTTCCAGCACAAGTAGTTAATAGTAACATGGTTGAGGCGTTTAAGAATAAACTAGATCAATAGTTAGCATCAACTGGCCAACTCGATTACTTTGATCCATATTTTTTTTTATTTTATATTTCTTTACACCACTAGGTAGCTTGGAGTATTTATATCCTTCAGCCTTTATCAAATTCCATGGCAGTTTTAATACTGTATGGTGATATTTTATTTTTTATTTTTTTATTATTATTATATAAATCCTTGGCGACCCCGGCCTTGGATGGGGTCAGGATGAGGGAGTGGATGGTGGGGAGGAGCCTTCAACTTTGTTATCCTTTCGCCTCTAATACGTAGAAACTATAGTGATAGAGTGTAGTCGCACACAGGCAGCCTCGTTTGGCTCAGTAGGGCTGCTGCTGTCTTCCTTTGTATTCCTATGTATACTTACTTTTTCTGCCACTGATGTACTGTCGACAATGTAATGACAAGCTTTTTGAGTAGATGAAATAGCACATGCTCTCATGTACAGTGGACTAAATTACCGTAAATAAGGAAAAAGAAATGATGGTATGAAAAAGTGGCATGAGCAGAACAGAAATGTATAACCGTTCATTTCGAAGTAGAGCAAAACAACACACCACAATCATCGTTATCATCAGCAGGGTTTGACGTTTGTGTTGTGTCTGGGGACAGCTGTAAACCTCCATGCCACTGTGGATAAAGTGTTGAGGAGGGAGTCAGGTCGTAGAGTGTGAGGCTTCAAGACAGGGTAGCAGTGCTGTGGGGGCCATGGCGGTGTGTGTGGCGGTCATAGGCAAGGAGGTAAGGCTACGCAATGGTCATTCACTGCCATCAGGTTGTGGGTAGAAGAACTTGGCTACTCACCTAGTTAGCTGCCCTTGGTCATTTATCAAGCCATGGAGGATCAACAGGCTTAATTTAAGTAGCTCAGATACAGTGTGTGAACCAGTGAGAATGATTTGGTATTTTGGTTTCTCAACATCCCGCTATTTTCGGGATGAAACCATAATTTTTCCTGATAGATCTATGTGTTCTTGATAAAGGTTCTTGGCACTCGTGGAGAGTATGGGTCCCGTCACTTCCAGCTGATTTGCTCGCGGTCTGATGCTAGATATGTTTTTCTGCTGCAGTTACGGTGCAGTGTTACCACGTCGGGCGAGTCCCTCTCTCTCTCTCTCTCTCTCTCTCTCTCCCTCCTTCCTTTTCTCCTTCCTTTCCTCTCTCTCTCTCTCTCTCTCTCTCTCTCTCTCTCTCTCTCTCTCTCTCTCTCTCTCTCTCTCTCTCTTTCTCTCCTTCCTTTCCCTTCTTTCCTTTCTCTCTCTCTCTCTCTCTCTCTCTCTCTCTCTCTCCTCTCTTCTCTCCTTCTCCCTCTCTCTCTCTTCTCTCTCCTCTCTCTTCTCTCTCTCTCTCTCTCTCTCTCTCTCTCTCTCCTCTCTCTCTCTCCCTCTCTCTCTCTTCTCTCTCTCCTCTCTCTCCTCTCTCTCTCCTTCCTTCCTTCTCTCCTTCTCTCTCCTCTCTCTCTCTCCGCTCTCTCTCTCTCTCTCTCTCTCTCTCCTCTCTCTCTCTCTCTCTCTCCTCTCTCTCCTTCCTTCCTTCTCTCCCCTTTCTCTCAAGAAAGGAGAGAGAAAAAAAAGGACAGAGAAAAAAGAAAGAAAGGAGAGAGAGAAGGGAAAGGAAGGGGAGAAAGAGAGAGATAAGGGAAAGGAAGGAGAGAGAGAGAGAGAGAGAGAGAGAGAGAGAGAGAGAGAGAGAGAGAGAGAGAAGGGAAAGGAAGGAGAGAGAGAGATGAGAGAGAGAGAGAGAGAAGTGAAAGGAAGGAGAGAGAGAGGGAGAGGGACTCGCCCGGCGTGGTAACACTGCACCGTAACTGCAGCAGAAAAACATATCTAGCAACTTTGACCGCTAGCAAATCAGCTGGAAGTGACGGGGCCCATACTCTTCACGAGTGCCAGGTTCTTTTGGTAATAATAGACGAGGACTTCACGGTCGTTTTCAGAGACACCGGCTATTTTTTCCTGGCCTAAAATAGGTGCTTTTTCTAATGGAGATAGTTTTATTTTCCGGAAACCCATACTTTAGAAGAAGAAAAAAAAAATCACCTAATTTTTTGGTACCGTTTCCATTAAAAACACTGTATCTCCATCAGAAAAAGCACTAAAACTTGACCGGGCAAAATTTGTCCGGGTCTTATAGGTTTTAATGAAACCTAACCTAACCTTACAGGTTTTAATGAAAACTAACCTAACCTTAAAGGTTTTAATGAAACCTAACCTAACCTTATAGGTTTTAATGAAACCTAACCTAACCTTATAGGTTTTAATGAAACCTAACCTAACCTAATAGGTTTTAATGAAACCTAACCTAACCTTAACCACAAAGTATACCTAACCTAACCCTATAGGTTTTCATTAAAACCTATAAGGTTAGGTTAGGTCTCATTAAAACCTATAAGACCCTGACTAATTTTGCCTGGGCAAGTTTTAGTGCTTTTTTAGATGGAGATACATACAGTGTTTTTAATGGAAACGGTACCATAAAATTAGGTGATTTAAATTTTTTATTTTTTTTTATTATGGGTTTCCGGAAAATAAAACTACACTAAAACACACTTTTATTTCTGCAAAAAACATTAAATTCTAGCTTACAAAATTCAGTGTAGCTATTTACTTGTGATAACAATTTATATGGTATTATGAAGGTGCTCTCCAACGTTGATAACTCAGCATGTGCCTGAGAATGAAAGGTGGGCATGGAAGGCTGTTGATAAAGTGGTAGAAAGAAGCAACTTTACAAATAGCCTAGATCACCTACATAGGTATTTAGATACCTTTCCTGTCCAATCTTTTTCTAGAATTGAATAGGTTTATGTCAGATTCAGCTCATGTTAATCAGGTGCCACATTAGCATGCATTAGTAGGTAGATGTTATATTGCAGATAGCTTCAGGTTTCTTTTCTTGTGCAGAACAGCCCCCTGTACGTGTGGGTGGGCAGCGGGCGGGAGGAGTTACACCTGCACTACCTGGCGCACACAGGACTGGATGTGATACAGGAGAAGGTGGCGGCCGTCAGCAAGACTCCCGGAGACACGCGGGAACTGTACCTGGGCCTCCTGTATGCCTCGGAGGAGTACAAGGTGTATCCTTTTTGTATTAGAAAGTAGGTGTTCTGTAAGGCACCGGGGATGGCTTTTAATAGTGAAAACTTCATATCTGCCTATACACTGGTGCCCCTGCGCCCATAAACTCTGCAGACTTCCATTATCCACAAATTGTTATGTCAACTAGTATTAAGAATATATAAGAATTTATGTTTTTTCTCTACCCAATCAATAAAAAAATAAAAATATATACGCATCCAGAAAAAAAGAATAATAATGACTTTCCTGCCTACCTTCTTCAATTATAATTATACAAATTAAATGGCCGCCCAGACCTATAATTATAGGTCTGGGCGGCCATTTAATTTGTGCGGCATTGACAGGCCGCACAAGAGACAAGAGTGCATCCCCATCCATCCCATGTCTATGTCCTTTTGATACTTGATAGTCTGGTATAGAAGTCTTCATGGGATGCATCCACTCGTATCATCACCGTTGTGTTGTATTGGTGTTAAAGGTGTGTAACTCTTTGAGTATGTACCATGGTTTCCTATTTACACTTACTGTATTTGAAAATAGTTGTAAAGAGGCAGTTTCCCCCATGCCCCTTGTGTTGATCCCTGATGACCAGTTTCCAGCAGTGTTTTGAGCAACATAATGCCACCAGACACCAGACAATGCAAATCTCAGTACCTATTTATTGTCTTTTGATATCAAAATTTGAATTAGTATATTTATTGATGCATATCACATCAAACCTTGAATTATATTTATTGATGATTGTAATCTCAGAACTATTATTCTCGCATTAATGATTGTCATATCAAAACTTTGATTATATTCATTGATGATTGCTATATCATAAAATTTATTATACGATGTATTGATGTATTGATGATTGTCATATTAGAAGTTAAATTATATCTTTTGATGCATGTCGTATTGAAACTTGACTTACATCTATTGATGCATCAGGAGTCTCTTTTGGCAAGTGACTTTTAATCTATTTAAGATCATCATGATACATTTTTCATCAGATTTTCTGTATGAACAAATTGCTGCATGATCAAATATGCAGTGCTTTTTGTTACGCTTTTGAGAATTGACTGACTACTTCATTTCATCTTGCTTCAGACTTTTGTTCCACTCATTATATTCCTTAGCTCCCTCACAGCTTTGGCTACACCACAAACACCAGAGTGAAGTTTGTCACCATCACCGACGCAGCCAACACCACCCTGCGAGATAATGAAATTAGAATGGTGAGTGCTGAGACCTGCTGAAAAGTGTCTTTGAATTTGCATACTTGGTGCACCACTCTACAGTCGACCCTCAATTTAACGGACTTCGGTTTAACGGATTTTGGATTTAACAGACTCCATTCGCTACCGGACAAGCGGACTAAACCATTCCAAACTTGCTTGAAAAATGTGTCCGTTAGGTCAAAGCTTAAATGTAAAATGTGTCGGAGCAGTGCAGGTATTCCCGCTAAATTCAACATGTAGCGCCAGTCACTGTCTACCTCCCAACCTAGCTACTCTGTCTGGTTGTGTTTGTGATTATTGCTCATTTATTTCACAATTTTTCCTGTTTTTTCTTTATTTTCACACCCCCGGGAAAATACCCTTGCACTAACGGACAATCGGCTCTAACGGACCACTTCTTCCCCCTTTTAGTCCGTTGATGCGAGGGTTGTCTGTATCTAATTATCAAAGCATACATAGAGCTTAATGCAGTGGCATATGATGATGAAGGTTGAATGTAGTGACATGGTAATCTTCCTTTCAACACGGCAATGTGATATCGATGATCATGCCCTTCCTTCCACACTTGCTTGCACTCACCTGTGGATGTCTGTCTCTCCTCAGATGTTCCGGCGGCTGCACAACATGTACACCAATGTGGTCTGCAATCCCTTCTACATCCCGGGAGAACAGATAACCTCCAGGTATAGTTCAGTCATCTTTTTAGCTAACATCATTGTTATATCCTTCTTTGCTATTGTTACCTAACCACCACCACTACTAGTACTGAGCAAACAGCAATTAGAATTAGAGCAATTTTTTTTTTTTTAGACAAGATGTTTCAATACTGGAATCTCAAAATTCGCAAGGGTTATGTACTGAACCTCCCTGCAAATATAGCAAAACTCTGAATGATGAAAATGCCTCCCACAAATACAAACTTAAAACCCCCCCAAAATTTACTTTACTGTGTCCACAACGGGCAGCTGGACGCCGCTTACCAGACGTCCAACTCTACATGAATTAAGTGATTAACGGAGAGATGCAACAGAGTGCCTAACTTCTGATCTTTCTATAATTTTTGATTGGGGTCAAGCAAACCTTGTTTTGTTCAATGCCTCAAAAACCCAATTTCTCCCAGTTGCTTGCTCTGTACAGGGCTTATCCACCCATGTATGGAGTATGTCTCACATGTTTGGGGGGGATCCACACATACAGTTCTCCTAAACAGAGTCAAATGCTTTTCGGTACGGTATCCATCTGCTTGCCCTGTCAATAACATTAAATGGTCCAATTGTGAAGAGGACCTCCTCACCCTTTTGGCTGATGAATACGACAGTCGCAGTCTCTTGCTACACCATTCCCCCTCGAGGCCGCTGTAAGCTCCCTGAACAACATCACTAAAATTACATTCAAGAAGTAAGATCTTCCTCATGACATTCAACTCTGCAGAAAGTTCTTCCCAGTTGAGCTGTAACCCCCCCCTTCCCCCGTCAGTGTTAGAACTGCTGGCATAATGGTCACCCCCCAAGCACTGCCAACGCCCTGCTTGCTGCCTACTCTGTGCTCATACTGGCCATGCCTGTTCTACCTGCCCTGCAACGTTGCACACATGTGCAAACTGCTGCAGATCCCATAATGTCTTTTACAAGGGATGGTCCGTTTTCAGTTTAGTCAGAAATGGCGTAACCCCTGCGATATTAGAGTCCCCAATGTATTTTGAAGGGATGATGGAAAAAAGACTTAGCACAAGGTAATATTTGTCAAGCAAAGATTCCTGAAACTTCTTGATTTAAGTCTGTGTTTTCCACCCACTTCTCTCCCATGCTATCAAGGTTTTGTCCTTGGATTGCATCCGTCAAGTAACACATTTTCTAACAAACTGCAAGACTAATTTCTAAGAGCAATACATTGTACTCTTCATTCTGTTATTTAGTCTCCATTACACAGACTACAAACAAAACTTATCATATTACTGACACCAAACCTCACACCACTGCATCACCTGTGTGCAAATTCACCATAATGAATCTCAACAATTGAATACTATAAGCAAAGTGAAACATAGCCCTGATGTTTTTTAATATTTATTTATAATATATATAATTTATATATACACACACACATTGATTTCTTCATACAATTGTGTTCAATTTTCAACCTTTTATTCAGAGGGTGCAAAGTAAAATAAATTTCATAATATTTTGTGTTAGATAAATCAATTTTAAGAAATGTGGAATTTAAATATTTACTATTTCTTTTGGTTGCAGAGAGTTTGACCGAGGCGTTGCAGCATTAGTGGCCGGGAACTAGAGGAAGTATCAATATCCTTATCTTTAACTGTGTTTAAATATAGGGTCTTGTGCTGATGTGATGTTAATGATAATTATCTGACTATATAATTATGCTGTACAGTTTAAAATTTTCATAATTTACCACAATGTGTTCTCAAATGGTACATAATATACTTTTCTCTAGATATTATTAATATTATTACATACTACTTTGCTTGATTTTATATAAATCTACCGGTTGTCATTAGTTTATAAGCAATCTTTATTGTATAATAGCAAACACATTTTTATGCTACATTGTGTTCAGTTATGGATACTTATTGACCAATTGTTCCACACATAAAGCTTTTGTAGCTTGCATACTTTTGGTCTGGGGAGACCAAAAATGTCCCCCGGCCAGACCGCTCTAGTGGTCAGGACCTCAGGTGTATTGATACCTCCTCCAACTTTCTCTATTTATATAAACTTCTGCAACAGTCACAGTCTTAGATCAAATAATTAACATGTTATCAGTGTGGAACATCACCACTCCACCTCAAAGCTCATCTTTTTATCCCTGGAACCCAGGTGTCTGTGACGACCAACAGCGGTCCATTTTCTGTTCCCTCTTACTTCAGCTATCTACATTTTCTAAGCATTGGTAGCGGCGTGAATATGTACATATTGATATCACTTGCTCTCGTGCCCATGGCCTCAAATCTTCAACATTTTCCACCAGCGGCCTAAGCTTCAGTGTCACTCCAATTAAATTAATATAAATTTATCTGTGCTGTATATCTCTCACCTAATTCCTCAGACTATGTAAAATTCTTTGACAATTCAATTTCCAAAGTGGAGCACATCTTGGCTAATTTTCCTTCTGCTGAAGTCTCCAGTCTTGGGGATTTCAATGTCCACCACCAGCTGGGGTTGACATCTTTCACTGACCAACCTGGTGAAGAAGTCTTCAACTTTGCTATCCACCATGACCTAGAGCAGCTGGTGCAGCACCCTACACGTATTCCTTATCATCTTCTATGTCCTCTCTGACCTTGATCCTCATAAGGCTTATGGTCCTGATGGATTTGTCAAATTTTTCAGCCTGTCTATCCTCATCTACCTTTCCTTCATGCTGGAAGTTTGCTCATATTCAACCTGTTCCTAAGAAGGGTGACACCCTTTCCTTTAAACCTGCTGCTTTAACTTCCTGCCTATCCAAACCTTTTGAGTATCATCAACAAGAGGATATTTAAACATCAATCTGCTCACAACCTCCTATCTGACCGTGCATGGTTTTAGTAAAAGGACGATCCACTAGCAATCTCTTTAGCTTTCCTTTCCTAACTTTTGATTGAGTCCGACTAATTATTTTCCAAACTTCCCTCCTACGGTTTCTATCTCTATCTCTGCACCTTCACCTCAAGTCTCCTGACTGCTCTAGTGCTGCTGCTGTAGATGGTCATTGTTCTTCCCCTATACTTATCAAAAGTGTGTTCCACAAGGTTTTCTCCTCTCACCCATTTTCTTTATAGTATTTATTAATTATCTCTAACCTCTATCCAGTATTGAATTATACCGTAAGGCTTCATTAGTAAAACTGTAATTTCCATCCCCGTTACAATGGTTATGGTTGCAATGTAATACCAATCAATCTCAATATTCTATCTCAGCAATAAACAAAAAACATGTAATTAATATTGCACTGCTATGCTATGAATGGGCCAGCATCAGGGGAAGGTTTGGAGGGCTGGTTACGGCTCATGATGGACACCCGTCTGCCCCTCACCACTGTCACCCCACGGAAGAAGGATTCCTCTTCTCCCAAAACTTCATGGGTGAAGTTGTAGCGCGTCTCATCCCTGGCACAAAGAAAAGGTCTGTTTAATGGCCACTGGCATACATACTCAAGGTATTAAACAATATCTATATGTTTATATTCATGGTAATTTTCTGTATTTGTCTTGGTATATCATGAAGTTGTCATGAGCTCACCAAATGAAGCATCACGCAGTACACCATGAGAGAGTTCTGTAACAGATGAGTGGCCCATACTTATTTTTTAATATTAATTTGCTTCCCTTCTTTTTTGATGAAAGTTAGTGTCTAAGTGCCTTGTTTGTATGTTAAATCCCCTCCTTGTTTTATTTAGCACAATATGCACTACTCAACTTGCCTCATGATATAGAAGGATCCTCTTCTTAGGAGCACATCGACTACTTGGTCTTTGAGGTCCACGTGTCTCAGCCTCATCACAGCGTCACTCAGTAAACATAAACCACAGATGATGTTGCCACAAAACTGAAAAAAATGGACTTCATACATATACATTACAAATTGCAGAGTGATGTTAAGGTTGAGCTTGACAAGAGAAACATCATTTATATTGTACTACTCGAGACAGAAGTCTTGTAGGTCACAGGGAATACTATAGCCCTCCATCTTCTGTAACTCAGGATTTTTTGTATTTATACCTGAATGATAACACATTAATATTTTTCACTAACAGGGAATGTTAAATCCAGCGCTCTCGTGGCTTCCAACACCTAACTCGAGGTATTAATTGATCTTTTTATCACATTCCAATTCAGCTGACTCCTCTGAGGTCAATTTTACTAGAAATTCACCCTTGAACAATTTTGTAACTTTTCTCTCCATCCCTTGTCATAATGGTTTCCAATAAAATTTTCTATAGTATCTCTGGCCTTGTCCCTTAATTAGGTTTGTTATTTCAATGAGGTCACAGGCACTCACAGCTATTACCCTGAACAGTGGCGTACCGAGGGGGGGGAGCATGCGGTCATGACACCCCCCTTTTGCAAATAATAATAATAATAAATGAATACATATATATATATCCCCCCCCCCCCCCCCCCCCCCTTTCAATTTTCTGGGTACGCCACTGACCCTGAAGCATTGCGGTTTTGTGCTACACTGCCCAGTCATGCTTACTAACCACATTTTTCTTGCTTGAGGAATACTTTAATTCATCCCGTGAATTTTGAAAGAAAGAAAATGAATAAAAATCTTATCCTTATAACTATTATCCTACAGTTTTCACTTTAGTATTTTTAAGGTTTTATGGTTTCTGTATTTATCCTTAGGGTACAGATTTTTTTTTAAATTATAAATCAATTCACAATCCATTTGGCTACTGACATGACTTCTGTGCGGTGCAATCACCTAATCTTGATAGTCTTCATTTGAGATTATAGTAACTTGTAGCAAGAAAAGAATTTATACAAAATATATTACGTACTCTACATGTTTCAGAGATTCTTTGACATTTAGGTCCTAGTAAAGTTGATAAGATACAACTAATGTACAATGTCAAACCAGGATCACAGCACGAGGTGATGTCCATGGAAAAAAAGTTTAATGGTCAACCAAATCACACAACTGTTACATGACTAACCCTGACGCTGTCCACGTGTGGCTTGATGACTCCAGCCTTGTCAAGGTCAAGCACGTGTGTTTGGGGCAGTTTTTGGCAGGGATCCGGAAAGGCAGCTTGACGTGCTCTGTCCAGGATGGAGGAGGCTCGTGTGCTCCACCTTGACCTCTCTACCTCCCGAAACCCATGGATGGCCTGCCAACCACCAGCAAGGAAATTCAGAAAACTGCAGCTTCAAGGGAAACATTATAGCAAAAAAATTAACATTATATAGAATACATATAAAAAATAGAGGGAACAGAATAAGCAAAGTGTGATCAATTTATGTAACCAACAATACAAGAATTTTAATGGATATATAAGGGGATGTGTATGACATAACATTCCCATAGAGAAATTATATTTCCTCTTGTTCTTGGTATGGAGGGAACTTTCATTGAATTGACACTATAAAAATATAAAACATTTCAGCTGTGGGAATGGATAGCTCAAAATGTTCCCCTACATTGAGGTTTACTGTATCATTGCTTGGAATGCCATCACCTCCTTACATCATCCCAGTGATCAAATTCGTACTTCAGCCTCTTGAGGTGGGGCTCCACCTCCTTCATGAGTAGCTCCTCCTCTGCATTGGTTACGAAGTCTGTTACCACCTTAAAACTGGAGGACACACTGGCTATGGTCTCGGTCTTGCATGTGGAGTGAAAGTGAAACGGATCAAGTTCCACATCTGGAGTTATTTCTTGGCCACTCTTGCAATCACCCAGCTCTGTGGGTAATGGAGGGAGAGAGAAAAAAGGGGACATGAAAGTGATGTCAATTTCAAGGATTCTCAAAAGCTCACTATCCCTCCCCCCTTACACTAATGCCTCGAAATTTGTGGCTTAAAGACTACCAAATTCCCATATTCTTAATTTTTTGGGAAATATGTTAAAATTATTCACTGGAAGATATTTTCTCTAGTTTTTGCAACAGTAGCAGTTCTTAGTGCACTGAATTCGCCTTCACATTTTATTTCTGTATCCTAATGTACCTAACATCCTAAGGACTAAATTCCATGTGCGACGATGGTGCTCGCTCCTCACCCCACAAACCCTGCCAACACCTCCCAGCCACCATTGCGTCACCTCAAGCCTCAAGTCTTCTTCTATATTGCGAGTACCCACTTCTAAATATAATTTAACTTCAATATTTATGTACTTGCAATATGTACGTATGTGATCACAAATATATTTGAATTGCATTTTATGACGTGGTCGGGATGTGATTTCTGATCTTAAGAATGTATCTCAACTTATGTAATAGTAATGGGAGTAAATGGGAAAATAAGATTTGTTTAATGCATTTACGCTTGAACGATTTTCCAGGAACGTAACTCATGCGTTAAACAGGGCATAGGTGTACACCAGAATATAGTAGTTTTGATCACTAAATGCATTATGATATTGCAAAGATTTACCCTCCTTAATAACTAAAAAAAAAAAAAAATAGAAGGGCACAAAAGAAATCAATTGATAGTTACTGAGATGAATATCAAACCTGTAAAAATCTGACCTTTGTCTTCATTTGTCTGGATGTTGCATTGAGTTCCTCTTGTCTCACTTGGGGGGAAAGAAGTAAGTGACCTATGGACCCCTTTCCCTGACACACTTAATGGATGGAGCTCAGACACTGCCTTCCCGTGCTTTGAATAACCCTCATAACCATAGTTTGGGTAAACTATGGCACTTAGGAATACTGACAACGTTCTTGCTCCATCCACTATGATGCAGGGTTTTTTTCTGATTGCTTGCTGTGTCAGGAAGGCCATCTTCAACTCTGCTTTATTGATTCATGTGTCTTATTTATCTGCAAACAACACGAACAGTGGGTAGAGTTGTGGGGTTCTGCTCAGGCATTCAGAGTCTCTTCAAGGCATACCGGCCAATCCCAGCCAGACATCTGTATGTCAGCAAACGTCACATCCTAAATCGATTCTGAGCTTGTGCAATACCCAAAATAAACAAACACACACATCCACAAAGGTAATGGCGGCCTGGCTGGACAATCAATCAATCATTGGGGGCATACGCCTGGGGGCGCGTCGCCTCGCCCACCCTACGACGCCACTCCCGGGGGTCACCACGCGCGAGTCCCCATGCAGGCTCCCCTCCCATACCAAGCCACTCTCGACAGGAAGCATCAACTTGCCACAGCCATGAGCCTTGTGGGAGCCTTCTTGGCCTCCTCCATGCCGGATTGTCTCTTACAGATACAACTCGGTGGGAAGGGTCAGTTTCAAGGTAGCGTGCCACGTGCCCATATAGCCGAAGTTGGCACTGACGGACTATGCAGGTAATAGGCCTTGATTCAGTCTCACAGTGCAATCGCTGATTTGACACGTAATCATCCCAGCGATACCCCATAATTCTGCGAAGACACTTATTACCAAAGGCATCAATTCGCCTCTTCAAGTCGCTATTTAGTGTCCATGTCTCGCATCCATAGAGTAAGACAGGGATCACAAGCAACTTGAAGATCTGGATCTTTGTCCTTCTGCACAGGTACCGACAGCGCCAAATACTCATGTTGAGCAAGTCCATAACACCGTGGGCTATGCCAATCCGCCGTAAGACTTCTTGACGTGACCCGCCGTCATTATGGACTGCGCTACCAAGGTATGTAAAACTTTCCAAGATCTCAATGTCCTCGCTGCACGTATGAACAGACTGTACTGTTTCATATAGTAAGCCTCCAAACACCTGGACCTTGGTCTTGAACCAGGAGACCTCAAGTCCGAAAGGCTTTGCCTCCTCGTGCAGCGCCTCGAGAGCCATCACCAGGACCTGCAGCGACTCGGCAAAGAATACTGCATAATTGGCAAAAACAAGATCAGTGATCTTGGTGTTACCGAAGGATGCTCTACAATCACTTTGGTTCACAACTTTGCCCAATACCCAGTCCATACCAGTATTGAAAAGTGATAGGGCAAAGACGCATACTTGTCTCACTCCTGTATTAACAGGAAAGAAGCTGGATACACCTCCCCCCACACTTCACAGCACTCTCAGTTCCAGAGTACATGCCAGTCAGCAGACCAACAGTCCTTGCAGGAGTCCCACGAAGCCACAGAAGATCCCAAAGTGACTCATGATGCACTGAGTCAAATGCCTTCTTGTGATCAACATAGGCTGCAAGCACAGGAACTACCTCGTGTAGGTCTCCCGGCCTCTTGTAGCTTCCTTATTTTCTTATATTCTTATGTAAGCATCCCCTGTCGAAACTCACGTCGGCGTTCCACCAGGACACGAAGCGCTCACGAATCCGTGTCAGCAATAGATGGACAAGCACCTTGCCTGGCACGCTGAGCAGTGAAATGCTGCGGTAATTGTTGCAGTCCTGACGGTCCCCTTTCCCTTTCTAGATAGGGACGATCAGCCCCCTTCTCCAGTCAGGAGGAACGGTACCTGATTGCCACACGGCAGTCAGGACAGCATGCAACCCGCGGATCATGGCCTCACCCCCAACTTTGAGTAACTCTGCACTGATATTACAAACACCAGCTGCCTTTCCCCCCCCTCAACTTTGCTACAGCCTCTCTGACTTCGTCAAGAGAGGGTGCGGTTTCGTGAATGGGAGAATCGCCATCTGCTGCCCGTAATCTAGTGGTGTGAAGCTACTCAGTTGGAGGGTCCACCGTAAACAACTGCCGAAAGTACTCAGCCCAACGAGCCATCTGCCCATCCATGTCCGACAAAAGACGCCCATCTACTGCTCGGATAGCACTCGCCCGAGATGGAGACTTGGAACAGAGCTTCTTCAGGGCTCGGTAGGCAGGTTGGAGGTCATTAGTATTCAATTGGCCCTCTACATCCTCAGCGAGACTCCTGACATGCCTCTCCTTGCCTCTCCTCAGGAGAGTTCTAGTCCGGCGTGACAGGCCCCTGTACTGGTCCTGGTTCCCAGCAAGCCTGGCATCGCAACTCTCCTCGATATTCTCCAGCGTTTCCGTCGAGACAAAACCATGCCTTGACCTCGGGCACTCCCCAATACACTCCTTGGCAGCCTGTAGAATTTCACGTTTGAAGGTATCCCACAGTTCTACAGGGTCCCCGAGGGCACCAAGCACATTGAACCGATTTGAGACTGCCTGCCATCGCATACTCATGGGCATAACTACTTGGTATTATTTTACATTAGGACCATAGCACTCTACACAATTGGGAGTATGGTTTCTGTTTATCTTATTGAATTCTAAGATACTTTTTATCTTTGAGTTTTCCGTCGCAAATCAATAGTTTCGGAGATTTAGAAGATTTTGGGGGGAGGAGAAATAAGTCTGCTGAGGTTAGGTTAGGTTAGATTAGGTTTAGGAAGCAGGTGAGAAATCACCATAAGACCTGTCTGATATCAGCCAAAATTACCCCCCCAAAAAAATTTCCCCGCGAGTTTGACAAACGTTACGTAGGTAGGATTTTCCCCCTAGAGTTTCGCAAAAATAGATTTTTCGGTGATCTTTTTGTTTTTTCAGAGAGGTTTTACGGTGATTTCCCCCCTGATTAGTATGCTTAGGTTAGATTATAGAAGGCAAATCTGAGTTTCGTATCTCTACCCAAAACCCCTGCATTCCCACCTGAGGTCCCCCCCAAGATAGTAGGGGGGAGGGGCTAGAAGCAAACAGAAGCCATTCTGACAGTTTTTATGGTGATTTTCGAGTGAAGCACAAAATCACCCCAGAATATCAGTCTTGACCACCATATGGATTATGATCCTAATGTAAAAATTTATCCTCTACTTGTTGTTTGGTTTGCTGCTTCACTGAGTGTTGCAGAACACAACTTCACCACTCCACCCACTGTTACGATCTGTGTCATTCTGTGACCATCACGTCCCACACACGTCACAAACACCTGCCGGAGGATGCACAGAGGGTTTTCCAATCACTCCAAAATGCCTCCAATCTTTCCTATCACTGTTATGCTTAGACACCACTCAACTTGTGACTCAAGTTCAGGCTCTACGGAGAAACGCTGCCAAAACAGAAAACACGTTTCTACGTCGCCAAGTCAAGAAGTATAACCCACGATACGCCACTATCCACGCCTTGATAGATCAGTCCAGCTTGATTCCGTGTTAACAGGCCAGCCAGTATTGTTGTGCAGCGAGTGGTGTGTGTGGCATGAGGCAGTGAGAGTGTCGTCCAGCAGGCCAGCAGGGTGAGTATTGACAGCCTGCCCACCAACCATTGCTGGGCAGTCCTTCACTTACCTGGGAACATTTTTATAGGAATTATAAAGTACACATGTTGTATTTTGCCCCGCTTCTAAGGCATGTCACTATCATGTAGGTAAATTTTGTTAATGTAAATGTAAGTAAATCATATGGGTAAATTTTGGTGGTATTATTCTAGTGTTTGCCCATACTCCCCCTCTCCCACAAAACAAGCTTGGGGACCTGGGGGAATGCGGGATATTTGGCTGGGGTACAAAATATGCGTTGCAACCACATAGTTTTTGAGTTAGGGGTGTTGAAAAAATCCCTAGATCTAGAGAAAATTAATTATATTTCTTCTAAGTCCAGAGACTGTATGAACCTGACGATCCTCACAGAATGATGACCGAAGTGTCGAGAACCCCCCCAACCCCCCGCTAAGAGGTTAGGTTAGATTTGTTTAGGTTAGGTTAGGGTAGGTTAAGTTAAATTTGGTTAGGTTAGCTTAGGTTAGATTTGGTTAGGTTAGGTTATCGGTGGGTCAAGCCCCGCGCTAGGTTAGGTTCAAATTGACTAGGTTAGGTTAATTTTGGTTAGGCAAATTTCTCTAAGATATAAGGAAATTACCGTAGATCTAGGGAATTTTTACCAAAATACACAACTCTTAAATTACGTGTTTCCGACACAATTTGTTCCCCACCCGAAAATCCTGCATTCCCACAGGTCCCCAAACTTGTTTGGGGGAAGTGAGAGAGTATGGGCAAACACTAGAAATTTACCATTTTGGTTTCTAGGCATCCCGTAAAATTTTTGATGAGATAATGGCATTATTCCAGAAAAACACCTGTCTCACTACGAAGGACACTTCAGATGTGTTATATGAGATGCCATCTGTACATACAATACACTGGTGTAGCCTACTGCTTTTCCGTCGGAAATCACTAGTTTATGAGATATTTAATCAATCAATCATTGGGGGCATACGCCAGTGGGCGCGTCGCCTCGCCCACCCTACGACACCACTCCCAGGGGTCACCACGCGCCAGTCCCCATGCAGGCTCCCTTCCCATACCAAGCAACTCTCGACAGGAAACATCAACTTGCCCCAGCCACGAGCCTTGTGGGCGCCCCCTTGGCCTCCTCCACGCCGGATTGTCTCTTACAGATGCAACCCGATGGGAAGAACCGGTTTCAGGGTAGCGTGCCCCATGCCCATATAGCCGAAGTTGGCGCTGACGGACTATGCAGGTAATAGGCCTCGATTCAGTCTCACGGTGCAATCACTGATTTGATACGTAATCATCCCAGTGATACCCCATGAGTCTATGAAGACACTTATTACCAAAGTCATCGATTCGCCTCTTCAAGTCGCTATTTAGTGTCCATGTCTTACAACCTTAGAGTAAGACGGGGATCACAAGCGACTTGAAGATCCGGATCTTTGTCCTCCTGCACAGGTACCGACAACGCCAAATACTTGTGCTGAGCGAGTCCATAACACCGTGGGCTATGCCAATCCGCCGTAAGACTTCTTGACGTGACCCGCCATCATTATGGACTGTGCTACCAAGTTATGTAAAACTTTCCAAGATGTCCTCACCGCACGCCGGAAACAGACTGTACTAATTCATCTAGTAAGCCTCCAAACACCTGGACCTTGGTCTTGAGCCAGGAGACCTCAAGTCCTACAGGCTTTGCCTCCTCGTGCAGCGCCTCGAGAGCAATCACCAGGACCTGCAGCGACCCAGCAAAGAATACTGCATCATCAGCAAAAACAAGTTCAGTGATCTTGGTGTTGCCGAGGGATGCTCCACAATCACTTTGATCTACAACTTTGCCCAATACCCAGTCCATACAAGGTTGAAAAGTGATGGGGCAAAGACGCACCCTTGCCTCATCCTGTATTAACAGGAAAGAAGCTGGATACAACTCCCCACACTTCACAGCAGTTTCAGCCCAGTCTGAGATATTGCTTTCTTATACACACAATCCTCGTTTTCCCGGACCTCCATTTCCCGGATATCGGATTTGCCGGACAAAATCCGAGGTACGGGGATATGTCAGAGTCCCGGACAAATGCCTGGTCCAGTCCCGTAAATCGACAAAGTTGTCTGGCGGTCCGAGCGTCTCCTGTCACCCCTGGTCAGTGTCTGCAACGGTCGTATTGTTTACATTTGGGCACAAGACACTCACGGTTCACCTGCACCGCCTCCGTCAGTCCCCTGACCCCCACTGCCCCTGGTGCAGGAACGTCTCTGAGACTATTGAACACTTTCTGCTGCAGTGTCCGCGCTTCCACTCCCACCGTGTAGTGCTACGCTCTCAACTCCTCACCCTGAACGTCGCCACCTTTGACTTGCCCACCCTGCTGGCGGCGGCTGGCCTCCCGCCAGCTGGCAGCATGCTCAGCAGTCGTATTGTTTACATTTGAGCACAAGACACTCACGGTTCACCTGCACCGCCTCCATCAGTCCCCTGACCCCCACTGCCCCTGGTGCAGGAACGTCTCTGAGACTATTGAACACTTTCTGCTGCAGTGTCCGCGCTTCCACTCCCACTGTGTAGTGCTACGCTCTCAACTCCTTACCCTGAACGTTGCCACCTTTGACTTGCCCACCCTGCTGGCGGCGGCTGGCGTCCACCCCTCCCGGCAACACGCTGTCATCCGCCTAACCTGTGCCTTCCTGAGGAAGACAGGTCAACTACAGCGCCTGTGATAGCATCATAGGACATCACCAGGGCTCATAGTGTTCCCCAAGGGATCCTCGCAGCCCTAAAAACAACAACAAAGTGACGTAAAAGTCCGCGGCGGGGTAGTTGATATTGGCGGTTGCCGGACAGTAAATACTATAGTAGGATAAACATCCGGGGGTGGGTAATGGCCTCGTACTGTTGCGATTCCCGGACGTTTGCGGTTCCCGGACCAGTGCTCCCCTATATTAGTCCGGGAAAACGAGGGTTGTGTGTATATTTGAACTACGTGCCAGCCGCTGGCAGGTTTGGTTAGCTAAGGTTAGGTTCGATTTGTTTAATAACCAGTGGTTACAGTTAAAAATTATAATGGGAAAAAAATACTTCAAGTATGTTATTACCGGAGAAAAAGAAGAATTTTTGACAGAAACGGTTAGCAGATTGATTCAAAACATAAAAACTCACCAGAAAAAATGGTTTCGTCCACCAAAGTGGGACAGATGTTTTCTTGAAATTTACCGAAATATTTATTTAGAATTGGTACATTTTTTACACTAGGCCCAGATTTCTCTACACATTGGGAGTATGAATATGATTACCATAATGTATTCTGAGAAACACTCTCTATGAGCTTCCGTCGCAAATCACTACTTTCAGAGATTTAGATGTTTTTGATAGGAAGGAGTGTATAGGAGATATGAAAATTAACTAACCTAACCCCACCTTTTGGCTCACTTATCTAATCTAACCTAACCCCACGTTTTAACCTCCTAACTAAAGCCATATTCGCATGAAAAAGAGTCTCGGTAAGGGAAAAATCGAGGCAATGCAGGTCACAAGAGGAAGAAGAGTGAGGTGCACGTAAACACTTGTCTCTCTCCTCCCTACAAACAACATATCATATCTCCTAAAGGAATGATTTGCGACGGAAGCTCATAGAGAGAAAGTTTCCTAATAAAGTAAACAGAAACCATACTCCCAATTATGTAGGGAATTCTGAATATCCTCATAAAAATTATGGGGAAAACTGACGTTAAACAGAAAGAAGACGAAGAAAGATTAGGGGAGGTACCCTAGACCTAGTACTCGGTCCTAGTACTCGGGAGGTACCCTCCCGAGTTACACGCTATGCGAGTTTCGCGATCCTCGAGTTTCGCGCCGAGTCCTAAATTCTTACCATCCCGATTTTCGCGCATTATATCCCCGAGTTTTGCGCTGCTTCGTACACTTTTTTTGGGGGGGAGGGGGGGGATGGTAGGCCCTGGAGGTTCACTTGAGGGCTGTGATGGTTAGCCCTCGCCCGTGGTGACATAGAAATAATTTCTATAGTGACGCCTGTGATAAGAGGCTCATGCCACCCCATGTGTCCTCTGATGCCCTCACAATCGAAAGTAGAGTTAATGGGCAGCGTGTGGGTGTTCTTAGGCCACTCGACGGTGCAGAGAAAGATTTTGAGTGGATTTTACAGCCCTCATCAAGGATAATTAAATAATATAGGTAACACCTCGAAATAAGTAGCACCTTTAAACATTACACCCCCGCCGTTCCTTACTTATTTACCACAAAATACTCCTTTATAAGTGATTAACCATGATGTGTGTGGTACTGTGGTTTCTGGAGGTACTGGAGGAGACAGGAGAGAAGAGAGGAAGGCATTGTGACAGTGTTATTGCCGTATAACACTCACACAAGCATCAGCTGACGCCCTCACTCACTCAGACCAAAACAAATTAAAATGTTTTAGTATCCCAGGTGAAATAGACAAGGGAAGAGTTGACAAATCTGTTAACAAAGGAGACGAAGTTTGAAGAGAACCTATGAAGCGATACTAAGCGTCAAAGGTCACAAGAAGACTAATCGAGAGAGACAGAGATGGAAGTTTTTAACAAGATAATCCCTTCACCTGCCTTGTCATACATAAAAACACACTAACATGACATAAAACGTGTACAGAGCTAGATCACTCAATGCCTTGCTCTTACTAACTAATCACTACACTAATGCTTTCCTCCCTTTTCTACGGTACCTCCAATGCCTTCCTCTCTTCTCTCCTGTCTCCTCCAGTACCTCCAGCAACCACAGTACCACCCACATCCTTGTTAATAACTTACAAAAGAGTATTTTGTGGTAAATTAGTAAGGATCGGCGGGGGGGTGAGGTCAGGTGCTACTTATTTTGAGGTGTTACTTATTTTATGCAACACCGGTTCAAAGGCCTGGCTTATGAAGAATAGGCCACCTGTAATATCAAGATCAAGATCAAGTATCGTTCGTAGGACAATACGTGTGTGGGAGAACGCCGGACTAAAGGCTTCACCGACAGCATCCGCTGGGTGACTCCCAACTCAAGCTCAAGCTCAAGCTCCTCTCCTCCTCCTCTCCTCTACGTAGTGTTGGCCGAAGCCACCACCCCGGGAGTTGGGTCACAAACCCTTGGCTAACACCCGGTACCCATTCACTGCTGGGTGGACAGGGACTTGGGGCATTTTCAGGATATTTTTTGGGGGAAAAAGTGAGTCTTATAAGCTGTAAAATGCGGTAGGTTCACCTTGCACCGGACTAAATAAGCATTTTTACAGTGTTTTCAATACCCAAGTTTCGCGATCCGCGAGTTTCGCGCTATGCCTTGGGAAGAAAGCAAGCGCGAAACTCAGGAGGGTACTGTAGATTATACCCCTATTTCTTGGTCTAATTATTAGGGGGTCTAATCTATAACATTAATGTCACAAATTGATAGTTTTGGATAATATAGAAGTGAACTGGGCAATTTCTGCCATGCCAGCCTTAGTGCTCATGTTTTCCTTATGCAGGTAGTGGCGATCCTATTCACTTCAGAAACTACAAATTAAACATCTTCACAAGACAATAGGCTAGGAAAGGTTAGATCAGGGGTCCCCAATGTGGTCAATATCGAGCCCCATAGGTCGATGGGACTTTCCTGGTGTAGATATTTGCCTTGGGGTTCAAAAGGGGATCGATAAATGCTTGGGTTGTCAAACGGGTGTCGATAAAAACTGGAAAGTCAACTGGAGGTCGATTAGTTGGATGTTTATCTTCCTGGATAAAGTGGTGAGGCAAGTGAAAGCCAGAGTCTGGGAATAAGTGGCTAGAATAGTTTATGAAGGCCTCAGACAATGGTAAGTGAACCAGTTACTATTTGTAGATGATATAATATATCATCCAAGTGATATAACTATTTGCAGATTGTGAGGTGAAGCTGCAGGGACCAGTTACATAATTGGGGCGTGTGTGTCACAAAACAAAGCTGAAAGTTAATGTAGCAAAGAGCAAAATGATTAGCTGTAGTAACTAGGAAGGTAAAGTAGGTGGTGATGCACCTCTGAAGGGTGAAAAGCGGGAACAGGTGGAAAGTTATGATATATGGGTGTAGATGTTGAGGTGAGGTGAGGCAGTGTCCATTTAGGCAGAGATGAGCCATGGGGTTGGAGAAGATACTAAGGTTTTTGGAGTGCTAAGAGGAGTTCGGAGTAAGAGTCTGGAAGTCAAAGTGGGTACGTGTGAGGGAATTGTAATTCCAACTGGTTCGTATGGCTGCAAGGCAATGGCATTGAATACAGAGTCATGGAAAGAAATAGATATACTAGAACTGAAATGCCTTAGAATATTTTCTCAGGTGTGATATGGTTTGAAATTGTTCATCTATCAGCAGATCACAGCAGTGGTTATGTTCACACTGGAGTTAATGATGACGGAAAGGTTTTATTTCCCTTGAGATTAGTAATTCCAGTCTTCTGTACAGGTTTTGTTTGGTTCCAAGATGCCTAAGCAAAAGAAAGTCCTCTTTGACGACATTGAGCATGAAGAAGAGGATAGTGAGCTGCACATCAACAAAGCTTATGCCACCAAATACCAGGAATGGAGGCTGTCGGAGGAACTTCAGAAACGTATGCACTATTTTGTTGGAGAGTTGATCTTGTCCTGCTGTGTATTACTGCTTCAGGGCATTGTGACCACTGCAGAACAGTTCACTTGTTTTTGTCCAAACATTTCATCTCTGCATGCTTAAGGGGAGCTTCCAGCTAGAATTGGATATGCCACATCTACATTAAATATGCGTGCATCAATGTGATATTCATGTTATGAAGTAGTGACAACATGTACATCAATATTAGAGCCCAAGCCCCTTACTAGCCCCCCTCCTTGCCATACCCTTTCACCCTTTTATAAATGTTCAAAGCGTTATTTCTTCGTTATTATTCCTCCCCCCTCTTCAAAATATTATGGCTAAGACATGTTATGGTGGTGTTCATTTCTCCGTTACTATAGTTTTGTTATTTGCCTATTGTTATTTTTTTGATTTTTTTTTAATGTTAAAAAAAAATTTTACCCCAAAAAATAAAACAAAAATCACAGCTCATAAATAAAAAATAAAAAACGTTACGGTCGTGGAAGAGCAATGCTAGTTCTTGCTCTTAGTCTTTGTTTCAATGCAATCAACCAAACATTTGCTGAGAAATTAATTTTGAAAACTAAACATGTGTATTACTATTTACTTAAATCAATGTGTATTTCTCTTTCAGACAAAGATCGTTATGGGGATGAGGATCTATCGTCAGAAAGCTCTTCAGATGAAGATTTTGCAGAGGTAAAATCAGGTGACGTGACTAAAGGTGGAGCTGAAAATGATAATTAGGAAAATTGTGTAGATATTTATAGTTATTCTTCTCTCCTCATATTTTACCATAACCTCTAAACATCCTGGTAGATAGTTGTAAATGCTTCCACTCATCAAGGATCTTCACTGATGGGAAGGAAATGTTGTGTATTATATTTTTATTGATCATGCAACGTCAGGTCTTAGACAAGTCATACAAGAAACAATTGGTTAATTAATGGCAATCAGAGACTAGGCCACCACCTTCACGAGTGCCGCCGTCACCCATCATGGTGGCTGCTAATAACACATCCACTACATTTTGCCACTCACCTTATTCAACACAGCACTTAAAGTAACCAAACGGCAAGACTTAGGAACAACACTTTACATGAGGCTCTGCAGTAGCACAAAAACAAGCAGTTGAGAAATATGCAGTCAGAACAATCCAGTTATTACTCCTTTCATGTTTTTATATTATACTAAGTGAATTTTTACACCTGGAACAGAGATTTGTATGAAATGAGGAATGCCATCTTAAACCCCTGATAGCTCTGCTGCTGGTTGTGATGGAAAAAAAAGCTTAACCCATTTGATCCTTACTCTGAACATCAAAAGAAGATTTTGTAGCTTTAGCAAAGAAAACATAGAATTAGATTGCTACTGATTCCAATAGAACATTTCAACATCATTATCTCCAAGATATTAGGGCATTGATAGCGCTGCAATAACAGTAAAAAAAAAAAAAAAAAAAATTTAACTAGTAAAGCTAATGGCAGTAAGTTCATAGCATGATGTTGAGTAAGCAGTGTTTCTCTTTTTTTATATTAATGCATTTATTATTGTTCACTCACAAAAAAACATGCAAAACAGTTATGGAGACTTGGTATGAAGTCCTCTTACACACCCCACGTGATAAACATGGATTAATGAACCATCCACCCATGACTAACCCCTTCACGTCCAGATCTTTAATTTGCTATAAAAAATTGTCTGTTGTTAGCCATAAAATTCAGAAAATGAACTGAATATACCAAATCAGTTAGTCGACAAGGATACTAAACAGGTCATATCTATAAAATATTGCTTATGTTCACTAAAAATTGTCTAATGGTGCCCAAATTTCAATGAAAATTACGTTCAGGGTCTCAAGGGGTTAAGCACTGTTAAGCCCCACGCCGCCCTACTCCCGAAGGGGGGAGGGAAATTGCGTACGCGGGCTCAACGGGGGGGTGTTAATGTAGCTCCTGTTTTAGCTCCCCCCCCAAACCCGCTAAGGTTCTATCCAATCGGTCGCTGGCGTGGCATGACAACTAACCCTGGCACCCCTACCTGTCGGGGGCCGGGTAGGGCGCATCTCCAAGTTCTACAGAAGGTAGGCGGGCAGTGCCCGTTCGCGTCGTCAGAGATACGGGGAGCTTGGTTCCCCAGGCTAGCAATAGCCCCGGCTATGCCGGGGCGACCCTCCCTGTCCCCCCTAGAGTCCCTGGCTTGATACAGGTCCCCCAGGGGCCTCCTTAATCGCCTGCCCTATCATGCACTTGTCAATCACGTGAATACATCACCATCTGCTGCGTCGCCTTCAGGAAGACCTGTATGTGGTACCCCAGAGGTCCTAAGATCCTGTTGTAGGTGCCTCGTAATGCCCCGGGGTTCCGAGGGGGAACCCAGGGGAAGCCTCCTGAAGGAGGTATCTAGTAGGGCGTCGTAGTCGCGTAGAGTTTCCACCTCCGGCCCACGCCCGCCCCTAGTGCCTGGCCCCAGCGCCCAGTGGCTCCCCAAGGGCCCTGAAGAGAGGTGGGGCGAGTCCTGCCCTGCTCCGGGGATCCTGGGGGGGCCTCGGGCGAGGCACGCCAGGACGCAGGCCGGAAACAGGGTAGTCGTATCCCGTAGAGTTTTCCTTGCCAGCCTTGCGTCGGCAACCTCAGGCACGTGGGCCAGGCTTGGCACGCAGGATGTCTCCTACGCGTCGCGGTTACTCACCCGTTACTCACGACTCGACGTGAGGTTACTCGCTGCAGTTATTCCTGCAGTAATATACTATCACGTTCGCGACACAGTGTGCACACCTGCCGAAGCCGCGTGAGGTACTGTCCTCGTTCCTCCTTCAGCCTTTGGGCGAGGAGCCCACCACTGACTCTCAACAGTGAGTCCCTTGTCCTATAGGTTTGCCTGTCTTAAGGCCTAACCCTTTTTCCCCTCTTGGCGCTGATAATGATCTGTCCCCTCAGCGAAAACCCTTTGCTTCCCCTCTCCCACTACCATCCTCAGTCCTTCTGCCTTCTCCCTATTTATCCTTCGTTCCTCCCTATTCCTCATTCTTCTACGTCCCAGCCCTCACAAGCACCAAAATATTTCAGGCTGACAATCCTGAATTTGACCGGGAGTTCCTGCGGACAATGGGAGCGCTGCACAGCAAAACTGACTCCAAGCTTGAGGGTGCCAGATTCTTCACTGCCGACTACAGCAAAAAGAAGGACATGGAAAAAGAAGAGAAGGGCATGACCGTCAAGGATTATGAACGTTTACTGATAACAGATCATGGCGGGGAGATGGAGGAGGAAGGTGGGTGCCTTGTGCAATGGCCTGATAGGTACTCAAAGGAATTGGTGATAAGAATCTATTAAATTTATCCTCATAAGTAAAGATATACACATTTTATAAAGATTTCTTCCTCTGTGTTGTCCATAGATGATGTAAGCATATTAATTATTGATCTGCCATGCAAACCAAAATATGACTGAAATTATGGTCTTTCATGTCAGCCTCAGTGATTATTGGAAATATTTTCGTGTCAATGAAGCAAAATTTAACACCAGTTTCAGCATAGCAGCACAAGGGGACTGTGTTATCAGAGAGAGAGAGAGCTGGTAGATTGTTTGACCACATATAGAGTAAGAGATGACTGTCCAAAGGAATGTGAAATTGGGCTGAATGAGACAAGATTGGAATATGTTCAGGAATTTTAAGTACCTTGGCTTGATTATGTGAAAGCACGGAACTATTAAAGGTGAGATGAGAGAAAGCCGTGCAAGGGAGGAGAGTGATTGGGTCTCCAGGACTCATGAAGAAAGGGATGACTGAGCATGGCGGTGAAAAAGGGACTGAGAGATGCAATAAATGGACCAACAATCAGATATGGAAGGGAGACGGCATGAAAGGAAAGACAAAAGTCAAGGATATACGCAGTTGAAAGGAGTTATTTGAGAAGTGGCTGTGGTGTGAGAAGAATGGATGGTGAAAGTAATGATAGTGTTTACCAGGTCTGGAATGTCAAGTAAGGGTGAGGGGATGTAATATGTGGTGGTTGAGGGGGTGAAGCGCAGCACTCTGAGGTGGTTTGGCCATAGAAAGGATGGCAGAGAGAGAAATGACCACGAGAGTCTGTATGAGTGTAGTAGATGCAGTTGGTAATAGAGAACAACCCCCAGTGCAATGTGAGGACAAGTTGCTGGAGTATGTGAGAGAAAGGGCTGAGAGAAGAATGAGATAGCTAGAGCATGCCAGGAGGAAATGCAAGGGCAGGAATAAATGGAGACTTCTGTTGCATCCATCACCTGGGGGTTTCCTCTTAGGACCGGGCGTCGGGGATAGAAGTAGTGGTAGGGGTAGGAACAAACATTTCATAGGCCATAAAATTAAGCCACTTAACATCTTTCCACAGGTCAGGGCTCACTGAAACACCTGAATAATTATCATTCAAAGGATGAAAAGAAGTGTGCCTTTGAAGACGGCTTGAGCGCTGATGATGATGATAGTGAGGATGAACTGCTTGCCTCGGGGCTCTTCAAAAAAGTCAAAAAGTCTGTCAAGCAAAAAGCAGAGGAGGAGGATATACAGATAAAGGTACATATTAAGTTTACAAAAAAAAATCATACTCGGTATTAAATCATACGCGGTATTCATTATTATATGCCTTCACTAACTCTTCACTAATCTGTAAGTTGTAAATGTTGGCTTTGCAGTTTTCATGATTGTTTTCCTGGTGATATAGGAAGCAAGTCAAGGTTTGCCATCAGCAGCAGTAGGGTAGCCACACCTAGACATCCTGGGCACACTCGGCTTTTAACTTGTAGTGTATACACATTACTAAACTTGTTGTAAGTGCCACACAGTTAGATGCAGTGACCATTGTTATCATCAATGTTTTTTGCAAGGCAGTGTTCACGTTCACGTAGCTCTGCTTGCCAAGCTGCACAGTTTCATGCCCCTTTTTATACCCAAATCCTATTGCTTTCACATTTCTCCTTGGTTGTGTGCTGGTCCACTGCCTTCCACTTTATCAGGACTTTACAGTACACAAGCTAGCTACTCAAAGACATTCTATGCAACGACAATCAGACACTAGAATGAATATTGATTTGTTTATATGTATATCACGCTCAACATTTTATTTTCCTTAAGCTTCTAAGAAAAATCATCAGGTTGTTATGAGAAAAACTAGGTCTTTGTAAGTAAAGATCAGGATGATGTTTGCCGCAGCATCCTCACCAGACAAGAAGCTATGCTAAATTTGCTAAGGCTTCTTTAGAATTTAGAATTGTTATCAAATTGAATTAATATCAAAAATTCATAAACCACCCCAGAAGTTGCCTCATGATATCTTCCAGCAATTTCATTTGAACTTTATCCTTCAGACGTTGATAATTTCTCTTTGATTTAAGACAGGAAATATCAGTGAAGGTATATTCACATGCATGCTCATATTCATAGCTTTAGTGCAGTCAATTAAATGCATTCATATTAAGGATGTAATTTCAGAGCAATTCATCTACAGTCAATATAAGAGCAGACATGAGGCTGTATATGTTAATTACATAGAAATTAAGAATGATCGTGTAAGGAGGCTCTTATTTTATGCCAAGGGTTACCTGTAATAATGCTTTATGGAAGCAAAAAACTTAGTCACTGAAAGAGATGGACGTCAGTAAAAGCCGCGTCACACTTAGCCGAATCGACCGCCGAACTCCGCCAAATTGCTGTGCGTACAAAATTCTTCCGATTTCTTTTGAGTTCTTGGGAGTTAGGCAGAGTTTGTGGGGCCCACCAAAATTTAGTAGGCACCTTATTTTTTTGTCGAATTGCACATAAAAAAATCTTGCGTGCTGGCTGCATATAGCTTGCGTGTGGGATTATAAAATTACGTGTGAGATTCTTCGGAGTTCGTTACAGTTCATCCGAGGCTCAAGCACACGTATGTTATATGTATACTGCACTTATCCCGCGTGTAGCACACGTATCCCACACGCAGTGTACACGTGGTCAGTCCGTAACTAACCTGTTTCCGTATTCCACACGTAGCTAGCCAGTATGGCACACGTAGTCTGCACGTAATAACAGACTTGCGGACATGTACAAAAGAATTGTGCGGGCATTCACCCAGCCACGAGGCAGCGCGTGGGCAGCAACACACAAGGTGCCAACGCAGCACACACGTACCGCCCATAGATAGCCGCGCGTGGGCCCACCCCGCCAGTGTCGCTCTCACCTGCGTAGGAGTGCTCTTGTGTTTGCGCCACATAGACACCAATGGAGTGCTATCATGCCCAAGGGAAAGGCTTGGAAGGCCAGCAGTGGGCAAGGCTATTTATTGCCAGGCTGCTGCCCCTCCATCGAGGAGCCCTTTCCCCGATCCTGATCCAGACTCAGGACCTCTTCAACTTGCAGCCGGAGGAGGTGAGCAGCCCCACGCCGCCGCCGCCGCCGCTACCGCCATCTCAGCCCTTAGTTTGCGTCTTTAAGGAGGAGCAGGAGGAGCACACCCTGAATCCTGAGGCCGACCAAGAGACAGCTTCGTTCATGAAATCCAGGCAGAACAATTACAACCTAACTGAGCACGAAGAGAGAGAGTTGGCGGAATGGTACAGCGAACATGAATTGCTGTACAACAAGAAACTCAGGTCATACCGGGACAAAGAGAAGAAGGAAAGGTTGTACCGCAAGAAGGCCTACGAACTCAACATGAGTGGTGAGTGCAATCCATCCAGTATTACTATTTATTTATGTTTTTTTATCATTATTATCCACATCATTATTAGTACAATAGTGTGTGATATATATTCTTCAAATTACATTATTTTAATACTCTTATTATTATTATTAATTTATTTATTATGGTTATTATTATTATTGGTATTATTTTATTAACTTGAAGAAATTTCATGCAGTGTGTTATTATCATCTGATGCCTAACCAAATGTTCTTTTCTTTACAGTTAAACGACTGCATGTTTGGTGTGAGGGAATGCGGACCCGATACGCGCGCCTGAGTGACCGGCGGTCCGGGGACGGCACGCCGGCGCTGACTGAGAGGGAGACCTGGATCCAGACCCACTTTGCATTCCTGAAGCCACACATTGTGAGATGCCCGAGTCGTAAAGCTAAGGTATGGTGTTTGTCTCACATTGGCAACATTAATTGTTTCTGTGACACAATAACCAGGGTGAGAGCAACAAACACCTTTGATTAGATAAATTTATTTACATAAATCGATGCATAAATATTGTGTTTATCATTATTGTCATATTCAGTCAAATTAATTGAATACAGAGACAAGCATTTGATTATTTCAAGTATACAATATTCCGCTAATATTCCTTGTTAATATGTTTGTTTCCGCTTTGCTGCAGAAGTACGCCGCAGCTTCATGTGCAGCCACCAGCCAGGCGCAGGACATGGCCCTGTATGACGGAGACGAGGCACCCGACGGGCCGCCCTCGCCCCGCCCCGCCCCATCCCCTGCCGCCCCGCCACTCTCCAAACGCCGCAGACGGGACCTCGCAGTGGACGCAGACCTAATTGAACGGGTGAGAGTACATGTATCGTTATCAATAAATATTATTAATAATGATGAAAGTAATAATGATTAATAATAATAATGAAAAAATATAATTGCATATTAATAATATACTATGTACAATTAACTATGTCAAGTTGACATAGTTACAGCGATACTATCAAAGGATTTTACAGTTGCATGAGATATACATGTAATTATGTACGTAATAAGAACGGCACAGAAAGTAGACCCTAATACATGTCCCATTGTCACCTTTTCTGCAACAGATCAGAATTGTGCAGCAGGAGTGCAACGACCTGAACTCTCGGTTCATCTCCCTCCTACAACCATGTTCCCAACACTCCCTAATGGTGAAGCAATTCCACACCTTCGTGGCCACCATGGCGGAACAGATCCACCCGGACATCTTCAATGTGTACACCAAGGACTGTCTTGCCCTGGTGACACACTACGTCAATAATCCACCGCCTCCTCGGGAGCGGGAGTCAGGGTCTCATCAGCAGCCTCAACAGTATCCTGCTGCTGCTGCTGCTTCTGCCGAATACCAGGGCAGGCACACGCCCCCGCAGCCGCCACAGCCGTCATACAACCACCAGGACCACAGAGACCAGGGTCACCACGCACACCTCAGTCCCGGGCGAGTTCTCCCGCAGCCGCGTACGGGAGACGTGAGGCACACATCCACGTCCCACGGGTCTTCTCTGCTAGGAAGTCATCCGGGCTGACACCCCTAGTGCCTCGAGACATCTCACCACCTTCCACGCCATCATCTACGGAAATGAGGAGGACCAAGGGCCGTATCCATCATAGTGCTTATGGTCGGCCATAGCTAAGTCAGAAATCGGACGTAGATTATGGCCGATGAACTATAAGCGTCGGAAGTCGTCGGTCATAACTCACTAGTCGAGCAGAATAGTCCGCCATAGTCAGCCGCTAAAATATTGAGCTTACAATTTTTCAACATATAATATATGGTGTGAAATAAATTTTTTGTAATTTTGTGTCTTTAAAATTTTTGCCTCTTATAATACGACTTTTGGGAAAGTAGAACACAGTTAAATAGAAATTTATTTTGGGAAATGACACTGAAATGTATTCCCATTGAAGAGTCTCTGTGTAAACAAAGAGTAACTTTCCAACCTAACCTTACCTGGTATTTGGGTACTTTCAACCAGTAAATTAGTACCAGGTTAAAAGTGCTCTTTGCCGTCATCCAAAGGCGTCATCTCCAACGGCATCGGTTCGGTGTCCCCTGGTAGTGGCACTCTTGGTGGCAGGCCAGCGGCATTGTCCTCGAGGTCAGCACGGAGGCCAGTGGCACCAAAGATGCCAGCATCTGATGCAGAGCTGTTGGCACCACGTCACGTCAACATACATGAATTTTATAATCAGCGTCAAAGAGGGTCAGAAGAACAATGGAGTGGAACCCTTTGTAATTATGATAGTAAGAGCCAGAGCCAGATGGGGCTTTTACAGCAATGTGTCTGCCCTCAATGGCACCCACAGCATGGAGGAAGTTCCACTTGGTACTAGGGCCCTCAGCCACCTAACGCCATCCTTCAGGGGTTCTGGGGCACACGATGACCTCCTCCATGATCTCCTGTTTAATACCCTCACGTCTCTGCAGCAACGATGGACATTGTGTTTGGTGCCACCCTGAAGTTCAGCGACATGCTCTTGTAAGCCTCCCCCATCGCCAGGTATCGGAGGGTCATGGCTAATCTTAGGCCTGGTATAAGGGCCTTCCCCATAAAGGTGTTCTTCTATATCCTGGGTGTGAGGCACTCCAGAATCTCTGAAAACAAAGCTTCGTTCATCCTCATAAAGTTCTTGTAGGTGATCTTGTCTTGGTTGATGAGGGAAAGGAGCAGGCTATGGTAGGGTCCACGAAGGGGGCGTTCTACAATCCACTTCTGACCCAGCAGGACCTGGGCTTCCTCTTCCTCCTTTCTTGGTGGCGCTGCAGCAACTTCAGGAGGTTTACTGTGTTGCCCTGCATCAAGACCTGCATTCACGTGAATATTGCTGCAGCCTCAGTGGCGTCTTCGGTGGTCAAAATGTCTTCGAGCTCCATATAGCGACGCTGGTTGATGTTGTGTTGCTTGTACGGCCGCAGGTAGGACAGGCTGTGTGTGCACGGGGCCGCCCATTATATATTGCCGTCCCTGCCAGGTATCCGTCTGGATGCGACTGCATGCGAGGTACATGTGGATTCATGTGAATTACACTGCCTACGTAAGGCGTGCGCGTGGGTTTCGGCCATTTATGTGCGAATTGCGGCTGTGTGCCAGGCCAATTATGCCCATTTGCCTCCGACATTCTTCCGTCGACGTGTTGTATGCGTGCGGACTAAGTACGGCTGCGTGTGTCTGTTACGTACAGGCGGATTTCTGTGTGCAGTTCGGCGGTCAATTCGGCTAAGTGTGACGTGGCTTTAAGGTAAATAACACAAGAAATAAGGATGGCTAAATGGATGCATGGTGCATCTTTGAAAGGTAGCTCTTGGGCATTAGAGTTGGGATGATTATTCTAGAGATGAGATGGGGGTTGAATGCAGTAGTATTGTAATGATAAAGTTACCAGCTCAAGGGGTTTGGACATCTAGATACGATGAAGCGTGACAACTGGGTGAAGAGTTTTACATATGAAAATTGGGCATTGGGTTATCAGAGGCAGACCAAAACAGATTTAGGATGAGGTTTTATGGAATCATCTTACAAGATATGATCTTAAGTAAAGAAATTGCTAAAGACTGAGCAGTATAAATAGCCACCACTAGCTAGACAATGAAAAATTCTGATACATGATAACGTGTGAGGCTCTCAAGGTGTGATGATGATCAGGTACTGAGTTTTTATTTACTTGCAGAACCCAGAGGATGCCTTGGCCTTTGTTAGGGGTGACAGCTCGTCCCTTAAGAGTGAGGAGGACAGAGGCTTACTGGAGGGCCTCAAGGAAGCGTGGAGTGACCCCAAAAAAACAAGAGATGATAAGTGGCTAATTGACTTCTTTGTCAATGAGAGGTTTGTGATTTTTTTCCCTTGTTTCTAATTAATGCAACAGTTTGGAATCTGCCTCAGCAACAGAAATGCAACAGATGGAGTAAAAACCTTAATGGAGATGGCAGTCCATATATCAAAGGAGACGTAAATGAATGCTTCATAATGATAAGAAAAGGATATATTATTGTCATCATGAGTGTCAATTATCTATTTATGGATGTATTTGCAAAGGCAATGAAAATAAGGTGTGATATTGGATAGTGTTGGAGCGGAAGTGAGTAAAGATAATCTAGAGAAGCTGAACACCTTTATGTTTACGGTTTATGTACATTGTTTTCCTGGCAGTGTGAAAAAGGTTGCAAAAACTAGAAGCCTGGGAGATTTTTATGAAGAAAGAAGCAGCTTATTTCATAGATCAGGAGAAGTAGGTTCATAGTGTTTTCCTGGCTGAAAGTTCAAAAGAATTCACAAAAAAACTAGCACTTGGCATTGAAAAAAAAGTGAAAGTTTATTTTGTACACCACTGTAAGTACGTAAGCTCAGCTTGCCTGAAGCAGTAAGATAAAGATGATCGAATATTTGTGTGTATTGTAGGAGAACTCCCTCTAGGAGTTAGCCATGGAGGAAGTTTTCATCTGTACTAATCCAGGCACTTTGTCCTGGCACACTCCAGTTCTTTCACTCCCTTCATCTTCCTCCATACAATTGACATTCTATGCAAGGATGAAGAAAAAGACAAGCGAGAATTGGATCTTCAAGATATGTAATTAAAGGTCTGGGACTGAGGATGGAAGCAAACAAAGGCATTTCAAAATGTCAAATTAATCATAAAGTTATTACAGTTTCTTTGAGTGAGCTGACGTGGAACAAACATTATGTTCTAAGTCTGCTATTACTTTCATCTCTTTACCTTGGGTCTTCACTACTGTACAGTTTGCAAAGAGAAAGAGGTGTCATTGATAGATTTAAAGAACTTGCTGTTGATTGTCATTTATTCACCAGGTACAACGAAGAAGAGGATGATTCAGTACCGCGTCCCTACAACAGTGTGGTGATAGATGAAGAGTCAATATCAGACGATGAGAAAACTCTGGAGGCCATGGAAACCTTCGAGACAAAATATCGGTTCAGGTAAGCTAATCCTCCTAATTCAATTGTAAGGATAGGATGTTTCTGAAGATGCTTTTGAAACTTATTTATAGTCAGGAATTAGCAGAGATTGTGAAGGAAGAGGGAGAAGAAAGAAGGGTTAAGGGTAGGGTGAACTGATGCAATCATTGTTTCAGCTATGTAGTGATAGACTTGTGTTTAAGGGGAGGGACGGTTCAGATGACATTTTCGTTATTAATAGAGGTAGCTCAACCAAAATGTAACACACGATAGGGGACAAAAAATAATGACTTTTGAGAGATTGCAATTGAAAATGGGTCAATAAGTACTGGAATTACAGCCGAGAATTAGGTTTTGTCTCTAAGTTTGAACCATTTTTTTCTAACCCTACTCCTCCAAGACTATTTGACCTACAATTTTTATTGAAGTCTCGTTGGAAGGAGCAAGAAACTTAGATTATTCTATTAGAAAAAATGTTACATCTGTTCAGGTTTTTAAGTTATGACCCTCTAAATGTCAAAAACCCTAATAACCCCGGCTTCAACAGTATTATTAGTACTCAGAAACTATAGCTTTGAAACTAAGACTGGCAGAGGAATTATTTTAGATTAGGATAGTCTATATTCCACTCTCTTTTAAACAGTCTCAACCAATATTGCAGTTGTAGTAGTTTTTGAGTTATAAAGCTCTAAATTTGAAGAAAAAAACTGCATTTTGAGAAAATGTGTTCAAAGTTTTCGAAGTGATTTACAAACAAATATTTTGCATAATGTTGGCAAAGCAAGCCAATTTTCACCAACTTAGGGATTTTGAATAAGGAAATTTTGCCCCGAGGGATATTCTTTAATACTTTTGGAGCATTTCTAGCTCGATAACAGAAAATGTAGGAAGGTCGGATTTTCGACCCTATGTACCGGTCGCCCCCCTTAAGTCAACTAGTTTTTGGCAAATTCATATAGAAATAACAGTAAATATTAGTATTAGTACAGGGGAGGCGGTAGCATAGTGGTTAGCGTCTCCGAGTGGCGTTCTCGGTGACCCGAGTTCGATACCCGATGAGAACTAAAATCTTTCTGCACTGTCGAGTGGCCTAAGAACAGCCACATGCCCTGCCCATTAACTCTACCTCTGATTGCGAGTGCATCGGAGGACACTGGGGGGCAGCATGATCCTCTTATCATAGGCGTCACTATAAAAATCCTGCCTGTGCCACCACGGGCGAGGGCCAACCATCATAGCCCTCAAGTGAACCTCCTGGGCCTACCAACCGAGTCTTAGAATTGTCACTGCCTACAGGCGCTATACGCTCTAATGTAAATAAAAAAAATAAAAAAAAATTAAGAAAGGAAAAGAAAAAAAAACAAATGTGAACCCCTATAGTGAAGCTTTGACTAGGCAGTGAGCTCTCATGTCTCCCAACTGATTGGCTGAGCTCACACACACTCATTGGATGACAGCGTTAGGCTTAGGGTAAGAATGAGATGGTAAGATCATATAAATAAGATAAGATTAGTCATATGATAAGAAATGTTGATGAAAAAAGCAGTGCAATTGTCTATGGCATGAAGAAAAAACATAATTTGGTAAGGACCACAGGAGAAAAAGAAGAGGCCAGAAAGGTTAAAGAACTAATCAAAAGTCTTGAATGAAGTGGAAGAAGCAGCCCGGGAAGAAATTTATGAAATGCAAAGACTAGGAAAGTACGTGGCAGGAGGCAAAAGACCAATTAGAATTAGCCTCAAATCATAGGCATCAGCTACAGAGAATTTTAATTAAAGGATTTGAGAGAGTATGATTCAGTATGGATTAACATGAACAAAGAAGAGAGGACTGAATGTAAATATTTATTGGTAGAATTTAAAGAAAAATAAACTACCAGAAGATGAAAGAAGAGAAGAAAAGGTTTTATTGGGTAAGGTAAGGTAAAGATGGGAGCATACGCTAAGCTGCGCGTGGCATGCGGTGCCCATCTCCGTGGCATTAGCCCTTAGAGCCTGTGGTGGGTGAGAACCCGTTACTCCGGGACACAGGGCTAGTGTGACTCCCGCGTTACCACAGTTACCTTCCCCAGGTTACCCCAGGTACCCATTTATCAACCCCGAAAGGAAGTAAGAACAGCTGGGTAGGCTGGTCACCGACTTGCCCTGGCCCGAGATCGAACCAGGGCCCGCAGATTCGTAGCCAGGCACGCTAGCCACTGCACCACAGAGGCGACAATGCCGACCTTCGTCGCTGCTCTTGGTTCCGAAAAATATCCCTTTTATGCTACCCTTCCTCTGTCGTTCGTCGTTCGCGCTCGACCTTCATCATGACTCTCGGTACGGGCCGTCATCTCTCCATGTGATCCCAGTCATATTTATTGGGTAAGGAATGGAAAATACAAATGTTAATGTTATTAGATCTTCAATGAAATAGAAAGTAAGGATGATATGATTTTCACATTCAAGTTGTTAGGTAGCTCAGAAATCTAACTTGTTTAATCTTCTTAAGCTTTTCACCTTGTCTGAAGCATACATCTTTGCATAGAAAAATCTTTCTCTCATCCTTCCTACTTCATCGATAATCCAATAACAACATTGCATTCAGAAGGACTCTATTTCATATGAAGTCCTGTGTTTCACAACGTACAGTTATTAAGTTCTATACTCAGTGAGAATCAACGATATAAACATTTCCACCCACTTTTATTGTTTGAAATCACTAGTTTTGAACTTTGTTGATAAATTGCTAATCCACAACCACTGTACTGTCTGCTGATGAACATTCAAATCAGGTATTGTGACAGACCTAAGTTACTAAGGAAAACACATAATAAATATAAATCATTGACTCCACCCTAACAGGCATAGCAAAGGATCCTGCCTGACACCCTCAAGCAATGGGCATAGCGTGTGTGTGATCCATTCATCTGGAGGCTGAAATCTCACCTCTGTGCAAATACGCCTCTCTTTAAACATCAGTTACTTATTCAAATAATCATATGGATGCAGACAGGTCATAAGCCTTTAAGCTGAACCCATTTTTATTCTTAATTTGGTATTGAATTAGTGTTGAATGGCAAGAATGTATGACGAGTGACAAATACTCCACAGGAACTACCACGTGTAGGTCTCACGGCCTCTTGTAGCTTCCTTATCTTCTTATGAATGTATGAGCCACACATACTCCTTTGTTTGGCAGGTTTGAGGAGCCTGATGAAGAGTTTATCAAGAAGTACCCGCGCAGCATTCCTGACTCCATGCGGGTCAAAGATGAACGCAGGAAGTTGAAGCGCGTGGAGATCAAAGAGCGTAAGCAGAAAGAGAAGGAAGTGAAGCGGCAGGAGATTGAAAGATTGAAGGCATTGAAATATAAGGAGATTGAAGCCAAAATTGAAAAGATAAAAGAGGCATCAGGGAACCAGGACATAGATCTCGGGGTGAGTTCTTTTTTTTTCTTTTTTTTTTTTTCTTCAATTTTTCACATGAATAAATCAATTTCGTAAAATACATGATTTAGGTAAAATTTTATTGATTGATATTTTCTGACTTATCTTATCCTCTTTTATTATAGCATGTACATTTTATGGTTAAGTTTTGTGCTACCTACAAGTTCATTAGTTTAGTTTTGTGCCTCCCACAAGATCTCTGAATGGGACAAAACAGACTGAAGCAGATTTTAGATATGGATGGAGTACCATTGAGCATGCACTGTACTCAAAGGCTAAGATGCATTATTTTCTTCTTTCTGTTTAACATCAGTTTTTCCCATAATTTTTATGATGTTAGACGGCCAATGATACGCTTCCAACTATCTCTATCCGTTGCCTCAACTTCTTCAATGCCCAATGCTGCCAGATCCTCTTCAACACACTGCCTCCATGTCTTCCTTGGCCTGCTCAGTGGACGGCAGCCTGGAACTTCCACTCTAACAGCTCTCCCCAATGCCTCACCACCTTCTCTCCTCTTCACGTGCCCAAACCACCTCAATTGCCTAAAGGCTGGTTCACACTGAGGTTTTTTCGGCATTTTTTGTCGACAGAGAAGTCGGTCTCTTGCGGGCTAATGCGGAGATTACGTTCACACACGCAATTAGTTTCGGTTGACAAATCTTCTTCTTCTTCTTGTGACCTTTTCTGCTTAGTATCGCCAAGACACTCTACGTTGTAGTGTCTTTGGTATCGCTTTGTAGGTCGTCTGTCAAGCTCGTGCTGACGACCAGAGGGTCGTCCCTGACTTCCCGTGCCTGACCTGCAGGGTCAGGGGTCACGTCGTGCTACAGGGGCTAGGGGCTAGTGGCTGGCTTGTGTGTATTTGGCACGCGAAAGATAAGTTTTCGCGCACTTTATTATGAAGTAGTATTGCTAGTTTCATTTTTTCCTTGATATCATCTACTAAATCAAACCCCACGTCTAACCTAACATAATCTGATTTAAACTAACAACCGTTTATGGCTAGCTAAAATGGAAAATTTTCGGTATTATATGTATCGCCATTGGCATGGGAAATTGGGGAAATTGGTATTCAAATTAAGGATGAAAAGATCTGCACGATGATGGAAGTTAAATTTGTTAGTTTTTAGTGCCCAATACCGAAATTATACCAATAATTGGGGTGATTTGGGAGAGGGTGGATGGCTTCTGCGTTTATTTGAATTTGACGCGCGAAATTCTCGGCAAGTCTGTCGATAAAAGACCGAGTGAGCGGTGTGTGATTTTTTTTTAAAACCTATTGCGATCATGACACCAGACCCAGACCGACTTCTCGGTTGATAAAATGCCGAAAAAACCAGTGTGAACCACCCTTTACTCTCAGCACTGTACTCAGCTTCTTCAATCCACATTTTCTTACCACCTCTTCACTGGACACTTCCTCTCTCCATGTGATCCCAGTCCTATATCTCAACATTCTCCGATCACCCAACTAACACATCCTCAAACTTCTTTGTCAAGGCCCAGGTCTCAGAACCATACAGCAAAACTGCTTAGATGCATTCTTTGTACTTACCTTTTATTAACACAAATTTTCCACACAGGAGAAACTCTTTGAAGAAGACTTTGATGACGCACACCATGACGAAGCAATGTCTCGCATGTTTGGCGACGACTATTACGCTGTTGACGATGGCAATGACGAGAAACCTGTGTTTGATGAGGATGAAGACGTTGATGTCATAAGTAAGTTTTCAGGAGTGAGTAGTCTGTTGAATTTCTAAATGTAGCAGCCAAGTCATGCTTTGTGGATTCTCTAGAGCAGTGGTTCCCAACCTTTTTTCTGTTGTTTCCCCCTGCAACCAGTTCAACCATCCAGATTTCCCCCTTCATGTGGACAAGGAAAAAAATAGCCAAAACACAAAATTTACTTGCTTAATAACACAAGTATATAGACACTATCCTCTATGAGTCTATATCTATATGTACTTGAAGAAAAGTCAATAGCCGCATTCTAAGAACTTTTCTTTTCTGTCGACTAAATGCTTGTAATTTAAATGTCCCTCAGGATAAATTTCCCCCAGGTTGGGAAATACTGCTCTAGAATGATGCCAAATGTTACTTACCATAGCCTTGCTGATGCTGCTTTCCTGTCCAGTGGAATATCATGTCTGGTAAAAATGAATTAAGCCCAGGCTTGTTTCTTGTCGAGAGTTGCTTGGTGTGGGAAGGCAGCCTGCATGGGGACTCGCACGTGGTGACCCCCGGGAGTGGCATCGTAGGGTGGGCGAGGCGACGCGCCCCCCGGCGTAAGCCCCCAATGATTAATTGATTGTTTGATGTATGGTTAGTAGTCAAGCAATAAAACATGAGTAAAAGAAAATGGTTGAGTTGGAAGTTGAAAGCCTTAACGCCTCAAACGAGATGCTCCATTAAACACCTGCCCACTGGTGTGGTTCAAGGATGTCGGTATTTCTACCTTATTCTTTAAAACAAGACAATCAGTTTTGACCATAACTGTTTGCTGTATTTAACATATTCTTTCCCTACTACCAAGAGTAATGTCTTCATGAAATGTAGCTGCAGTGATATTTCAGAGGACTATGATCACTGGCTGGAGAAACAAGATCCCAGCACATTTGACGGTGATGGAACTGAGGACTGGGAAGAGGAGGAACATGGCAGTTTTTCTGTAAGCTGAGTATTTTTTTTTGTGTGTGTGTGTGGAATATTTCCCTCTTGTGGCATGTTCTTGAAATTTTTTGGTGTTTACTACCTACATACTCGCATAGTCTTTACTACTCACATACTCATACTTGCAACACACACACACACACATGAGTAAATCACCAGTATACCATACTTATTTCTGCTATTTGAATCGGTGGGCTCATTTCCCTGCTATTGTGGTTTTCTGGAATCAGTTTTACCTGGCTTACTATATTGACTTCTTCCAGGTGGACGATGGCACCAGTGAGAGAACTCAAGGCAGACTAACACTCCAGCAGGAAATGATTCAGGCATCCTCCAAAAAGAGCAAGAGAAGGAAATCCAAATTTGCCAATGCCATAAAAAAGAAGAAGCCAGTGTTTGATCCCAAAGAAAAGACTTTTGAGTCCTACTTTGACGAGTACTACCAGATGGATTTTGAAGACATCATCTGCGGCATGCCGTGCAGGTTCAAGTACAGGAAAGTGGAGTCTAACAACTTTGGGCTGTCAACTGAGGAGGTAAGTTCTCGTATCAGTGACAGCAAGGATATAAAAGAGTCCACAAAAAAAAACTATGGGTAGTAATATGTATCTAGAATTGACTAGGCTAGATTTTATAGAGCAGCACGTCTCTATCTAACACATCACCAGCAGTACCATGAACACCCTATTGCCACTCACTCACACCAGGACATACTCAGGACAGTAGCTTCAGCTCCTCAATACCAGGACATACTCAGGACAGTAGCTTCAGCTCCTCAGAAGAATCCTCAGCACTGATCATTCTTTCCATGGGTAATTGAGTGACACACAGATCTTCCCAAGGGCTGACTCATTTATTTCATCCATGGTTATAGTGGCAGAGAGACTTTTAAGTGAGTCAGGATATCTTTCAAGGCAAGCACTGGTCATGGATATGCAAAACAACCCTGCCTGTGAGATGTAGATACCCTTGGCCGCCAAAACTTTTGCTCCAGAAGTTTTGTTGAGATGTCTAGAGTGAAACATGCCTTACATGCATGCCAATGATCTGCCTGGTCAGGTGACACGCCACACTCCCTTAGGTGCTCTGTAGTCCTGCTGTTCTGAAATCTCCAAGACAGGGCCAGGCCATTGTTTGCCAGTGTTCACAGCTTCATCTTTGCCTTGCAGTGCCTCAGTCATCCATGGGAGTCACTAGCTCAGCCTGATTCTTATTCAACACTTACCTCCACTTGGCTCCTCTTCCTTGCCATCACTTCCATCCACATCCTCCTCCACTTTTTTTTTTAAAGCCTCGTGGTCCATGTCTCATTTAATTAATGGTGGTTCAGAGATTATTCATTCTCACCCAAATATAAATTATAATTACTTGCAATACTCGATATATAATGAAAGTTTTCGTGCCACAAAATTTGACTATCTTCAGTGAATAAATTCTTTACAGATTTTGTCAGCCCAAGATAGAGAACTGAACAGATGGGCTTCATTGAAGAAAATGCTTCAGTATCAAAGAGATCAAGAAATTGAGCTGAAGGACCACAGAATGTACCAGCATCGCTCATCACTGCCACATGTCATGCAGAAGATCCTTCCCAGCCTGTTTGTACAGTAAGTTTAATTTCATGTTATCATTACATTAGTTCACTATTTCTGACCATTTCCGTGTATAATGAACATCGTTTGATACATTAGTTGAAAGATTGTAAACTTCCGTACATGCAGCCATCACAAATACTAAACGCATACAGGGAAATTAATACAATACGTGGTGAGGCACGGGAGGCAGGCAACATAGTGAGGCACGGCAGAAAGTGAGAGGAGGTGTTTACACTCGGGCCGGCAAAGCCTTTCTGATCGAAGTGCACCGCCTGATCGGCTTTGTTTTCACTGCCACCATCTGACCTGCGTGTACATGTTCAGCCGGCCCACCACCGAACCAAACCCCGCATTTACCGAACTGATTCGGTAAATCCCTGCATATATCAGACTGGCAAAACAAGTTTGTTAAAGCCAAAATTTATTATATCGAGGTCCGTAAAAGCGAGGATTTACTGTATTATTATAGCCAATTTTTTTTTTTATTATGCCAATGCAAAACCTACTAGATTAGATTGTAGAACCATTCACCACTGCCAGGCAGCCCAGGAACCCTGGCAGCCAACCATAAGGTCAACGGTCAACATAACTTTTTATAACCACAATTAACTTCCCATACAGTAATATTTTTGAAGAAAAATATTGGATATTTTTTGGAAGCTTTTTTGAATTAAGTAGATACGTTTTTCATAACTGCGGGAGGTCACTGACAACAGGCGCCATGGGACCACTGAGGAACAGCCTGTGTGAAGCAGGTGGAGCACAGGTGCACAGCTCAACCATTAGGCATCTTTTGTTTACTATTGTTCATATAAGTCCTTCTTGTACTGATGGTGTTCCAAGCAGCACAGTATTTCCCCAACCCAGCAGCATCTCGGTGCAAAATCAGCATTGGATGCCACTCTGGATTGACCCTGGCCTCAGACTTGTCCAGCAAAATATAGCTGCTCTACACATTTCTGCTTGTATAATCCACATTTGTAGTATCCTCCTAAGTCATATCCTCTGCTCATTAGCATTGACTCACGTACACATAAGTATGTTTTGAAATTGATTACTGTGAGAATTCATGACTATTAATTCCTCCATTGCAGTGATCCCGTGGAACATCACATCACAGAGGAGGAGAAGAAACGATTGAAAAATCAAAAGAAAAAACTGCGGAGACAACAGAAACTACTAATAGCTAACGTGGAGGGAAACCCAGACAACAACAGTCCCATGATGACACCAGCAGCTGACGATAACCAAAACGAAGACAATGCCTCGTCACTCAACCTCATGCCTCAACACTGTGGTGATAAAAGTTCTCCTAAAAAAGGAATGAAGAGGAAAAAGGATAATGAATATTCTATGCAAGATGCTGAGGAAAATATCAATAACTTCAAATCTCCAGAAGCTGTTGGGCAACCTAAGAAAAAGAAGAAAAAGAAGCACACCAAAAATGACAATGTTGATGTTGAAATGAATCCCCCAGGACCTGGCAGCAGCACTACGGCAAAGGAACTGCTACCCACTAAAAACAAAAAAGTGAAAAAGGATGTAATGGAAGTAAATAACAGAGAAAAGGATTATGAAGCTTCTCAAAAACAAGGGCCAAAGAAAAATCAAAAGAAAAAGAACAAAAGACAACCTACAAAACTCCAGAAAGATGCAACTCAAGATGATCCATTCTTCCAGGGTATAAGTGACACCAGATTGGCAGCCTATGGAGAAAATCCTAAGAAAATAAAAAACAAAGTCAAATATGGAAAAAAGGAATTTTGATTTTTCTCTCTAATGTCTGTCTCCAATCTTTAATCGCTCCAAATCCTTTCGTCCAATCTCTCTCATCAAGAAATACAAGAACTTTGAGAGTTGATGATTCAGAACAGTTCAAAAGCTATGTACAATCAACCTATCTAGCTATTGTCACACTTTACGGCGAGTCTCTTTCAGAAATCGCCAACTGGCAGTATTTATCTATGACTTATAAATCTTTATATCCAATCATAAAAATGACTGCTGTAGTAATTTCAACTATAGATGCACTCTCTAATTTATAAGATAGAAATCAAATAGTTGTGTGTGTCGATAATGCCTAAATTACTTTATCTTCCTACACCCTATCGAAACATTCTGAAGCAGAATTGTTCTTTCACAGCATAGTCAAGTCAAGAACGGTTCCACGTCGCACATTTAAAAATATATATGACAGAACTATCACAGCAAAATTGATTGTAAATTTATTTAAAACATTGAGGATACCAGCGCATTCATAATTCTCATTCATAATTCTGCTTCTAAAATTACGAATTTAAAATTTGTTTTAAACTTTTATCATATTTTGTATCCTATTATTGTAATAACAACTCAATACACATGAAAACATATCACTACCATCACCAGTGAATGCCTCCCTGATTGTAGCTACCAAGGCCATAAGCTGAATAAAGGTAATGAAATCTGTGACAATACTTAGGTTGGTAGACTACAGGAAGCTCTACTGACGCATCTATTTGAATGCTTCTGTAACTTTTATAATGTGAATATTTTAAGTACTGCTGTAGATTATGTATGTGCAAAGCTGTTATTATAAAGATGGATATTTATTGAAGGCTGCTTTATTTGAGTATTATGCCATATATATAGATATACGTATGCTAAGTAACCTCAATTGTGTTGATTATCGTCCGATTATTTTATCGTCGTTAATTTATCGTATATAATTGCATCCTTTCTGTGACTGTAATAGGTGAAGCTATATCCATATGAACAGATTTTCCCTTCCACAGCTTTCCAACTGTACTGATCTTACCCTGGAATAGATGGGTAACTAAACTGCCATCTGTTATTTTTTTTTTTTTTTTTTTTCTTTTACATAAAGGACTGGCCAAGGGCAAAAAAGAACCAACGCAAACCCCGCTTAGTTATAGCCTGCTAACATTACATCTGCCAAAAGGGCGGGGAGGTAGTCTGCGCTCTTGTATCATTCGACGTCATTGACTGGAGAAGTGAGCAGGGAGATGAAAACTGTTCCAGTGCAAGTGTTAAGAGTGGGGTCGGGCGTAATGTAGAATGGATTGCCGTCTAGGTCTGTAAGGCTGATCAGTGCATTAGCCTGGGCCTCAGTGTCAACTATAACCGGTCAGGGCAGGTACGGAATGTAACTTTGCCGACCTGCTGTAGGAGGCATCTTTGGAAACGTAGGGTGTTATCAGAGTACGGGGCGGTGAAAAGCATTGTGAAGAAATGGTCCCATTTTGAAGGACCAAAAAGTGTGTTGAATGAGGCGCGGGGGGGGGGGGGGGGGGGGGGTAGATGTGCGTGGGCGAGAAGAAGAGGTGACTGTGCGGACTGCAGTTCCCCCGGGGGGAGAAGGGTTGTAGGGTGCAAGAGTTGCTATACAGGATGAGGAAGAGGAAGGGTAGAAGAAGGATCTGGTGGGGGGGGGGAGGGGGGGGTGGCAAGGAAGAAGGTATGGAAGAGGCAGCGGGGTTGTGGGCAGGAGTCGCCTGGTGCTGAGGATGGATTCTTGATCTGGCTAGGGGACCCAGGAGTACTAAGGGTCTCTGAGGGCCTTGTTTGGGGAATGAGCATACAGTAAAACCCTTATAACTCGGCACGATAGGGGCTCTGGCCCTTGCCGAGTTATTCAATATGCCGAATTATGCAAATGCCCTCCTCTGATATGGGTTTAAAAAAATAAATAATGTAAATACAGTACTGTAAAAGCATAAAAACAACACTTACCAGTGAACGGGTAGCAGCAGGCATGTAATCCAAGGAGAGGGGAGCCTTGTTGTAACATGTAGTAGATGTAAGGGGGACTCAGTCGCATTTTAACACTGGTATCACTTACGCAATCACTTCAATCACTTTATAATCACCACACTGTTCTGTATTGTATTGTATACAGTACTGTACCTGTACAACTCAGGTGAGCGCCTACCATCTGAGCCCTGGAGGTCACTGCCTACAGGCGCTATAGGCGTAGATGTAAAAAAAAAAACTTGTCTTTGCCTTGCCGAGTTATATCAAATTCAGAGTTATAAGGGTTTTACTGCTGTATCAGTATTCCGGGCCAGTCAAAAGGGGAGGGATCGGTAAACCAGGGGGATCCAGAGGGTCATTTGAAGACGGGCCGGCCCTAAAGCCTCTATAGGAGTAAGAATATCATCATTGGCCATGGTGAGCCTGAGGTAAAGACGGGGAGATAATTGGGCGGCCCCCCAAAACCCCCATGAGGGCAAGGGCATAATGGCACCGAGGGTATACCATGCCCGTGGCACCCTGAGTGCCACACTGACTGACCACACTGAGTGTTGGTGACTGGCCCTTAGCCAGCCTCATATCCCATCAGCACAGCTCTCACACCTTAGGAGGAAAGGGGGATAGGAGGTGGTACAAGAGGAGAGATAGAGGGAAGGAGGGGAAAAGAAGTAGGACAGGATAGGCCAGGCAAAATTAGTCGGACAGAGGCCTGAAGCCAAGGGAGTGACCAGGAGGCCTCTCCCCGGGCCCGAAGTCCCCCTACAAAGTGACAGCGGGCGGTCATTGTTCGAGAACAAGCTATGCATTATACACTTCAGATGAAATTACAGGTAATTCTTGCATTTTTGAAAAGCCTACATAATTGTAATGAAAGCCTTAAATTTTGCAAGAATATTTTGGTATTTGATAAACTACTATTTATTAGTTTAGGTAAATATTTTTTTTAATAATTTTATATTTCTGTAAAAAAAACAAGTAAAATTATATATACGTATATATATATAATTTAACTTTTTTTTTAACATATTTAATTAATTATATATATATAATTAAATATTTTAAATATCAATTAAAATTTGATAGATTTTGTAAAATCTATAATTTCTTGTAACATTCATAAAATGTTTAAGATTTTATAACTAATATGCTTTCAACAAATTATTTTGTATGGTTAGGATGTGCAAAACAAAAATTGTATTTATATAAAAAAAATACTGATTATTATAATAATTTAAAAAGAAGAAAAAAATATTGAAAGTACTAGTTGGAATTGTATACCATGATCCAGATTTGCAGGCTTAAAGTAATCAATCGTCCAGACAATTTCATCATTCCTGATTTAATGCAGTCAAAATGTAGCCATTATCGAGTATACCAACAATATGTTGTCACTTTTGCATCCAGTCACCCGTTTTTAAATAATCGCAATCAAAATCTGCAAATTCCCTGAGCTTCCAAAACGCTCCTCACGACTTCCAGACGAAGCCTCCTCTCCCCGCGCTGACCCAGAAGCACGTAAACACGAGATAAATATATAGTACTTGAAGATTTTTGGGTGTTTCTGATAATTTTTTTGCGATATGCCACATCATAGACCACTGTATACCTGGACTGTTCACGCGACAATGTTTTGAATTGTGGGGCTGGATAGGGGCCTGCGGGGTGCCCGACAAAGAGATATAGTGGTCTATGGACTATCATATAGACTGGTTTATCAGTATATATGGTATACTGTAATCTTCGTAAATGTTTGTTCTATAATATTATCAAATAAAAAACAGTAAAACACGCTAAAGAAATGCCATTACGAGACTATGAAGAAATATGCATGAACTTAATATTCACTTCAACTCTTCGCCATTTAAAACTTTGCGAGTCAACTTTTATCATGAAGGGTATCAATAGAAGCGCAATTTTTTTAGCTTTCCATTGCTATATTTCGTTATCTGATAAATGAATTAGAACCATGCATAAATTAGCGTTAACTAAATAAATAAAATCATCAATCGGGTAATTTTCCCAATTGATGAGGTTATTTATTTAGTCAACGCTAATTTATACATGGTGCTAATTAATTTATCAGAAAACGAAATATATAAGTAAATAAATAACATCATCAATCGGGAAAATTACCCGATTGATGATTTTATTTATTTAGTTAACGCTAATTTATGCATGGTTCTAATTGATTTATCAGATAACGAAATACATCAATGGAAAGCTAATAAAATTGCGCTTCTATTGATACCCTTCATGATAAAAGTTGACTTGCAAAGTTTTAAATGGCGAAGAGTTAAGTGAATATTAAGTTCATGCATATTTCTTCATAGTCTCGTAATGGCATTTCTTTAGCGTGTTTTACTGTTTTTTATTTGATAATATTATAGAACAAACATTTACGAAGATTACAGTATACCATATATACTGATAAACCAGTCTATATGATAGTCCATAGACCACTATATCTCTTTGTCGGGCACCCCGCAGGCCCTTATCCAGCCCCACAATTCAAAACATTGTCGCGTGAACAGTCCAGGTATACAGTGGTCTATGATGTGGCATATCGCAAAAAAAATCAATCAGAAACACCCAAAAATCTTCAAGTACTATATATTTATCGCGTGTTTACGTGCTTCTGGGTCAGCGCGGGGAGAGGAGGCTTCCTGATGTGACGTCACTGAGCCGTGGCGCATCGTCTGCAAGCCTTGAGGAGCGTTTTGAGAGCTCGGGAAATTTGCAATTTTGATTGCGGATTATTTAAAAACGGCTGACTGGATGCAAAAAGTGACAACATATTGTTGATATATGTACTCGCTAATGGCTACCATTTTATTGCATTAAATCAGGAATGATGAAATGGTCTGGAAGATTACTTTAACCATGAGCTGCACTCTGCAAAACGCATGTTAGAAAGACGCTATAAGGATGTAAGTGACAATGAAAAGCCCAAATCACTGTTAGATTTAGTGAGAATTCTTGATCCATATGAAGAGGCATTTCCTGAGTTCTACAGACTGGCCAACATTTCTGTAGAATTACCTGTCATCAGTTTCAGCAGAGAGAAGCTTCTCTGCTCTGAAATTAATCAAAACTACACTGAGAAATACAATGGGCAATGAGAGATTAGGTAATCTTGCTGTGTTGTCAATTGAAAGCAGGCGAGTTAAAAGCCTTGATTTAGAAGTATTTGTTGATAAGTTTGCTGAGAACCACAAGAACACAAGAATTTTGCCTAAGTGCAGTATTCTCACTTTCTCAGTGGAAAAAAAAAATTCTTTGCCTGCTGCTTTAAAACTTCTGCTTTTTTCTTTATTTTCAGTATCAATTAAGTTATTTCCATTTTGTATAAGTGGTAATACAGACATGCCCTCGGTTTTCGAACATAATTAGTTCCCAAAAAGTTGTTCTACAACCGAAACACATTTTTCCATACGAAACAATCTAAAATGGATTTCAAAACCTTGTTAGCTGTATTTTGCATAGAAATGCCTATAAATGCAATGTAATATTATTTTATAACATTTTTTATTATAACATTCTTTTCATTATAACTTTTTTTATTCTCTTACTGTCTTCTTTATAGGGACTGGCAACTAAGCGGGCTTTGTGTTACCTCTTTTTGTTGTGCCCTTGGCCAGTCCTTTGTCATGTAAAGAAAATATACAAAAATAAAAATAATCTTGTTCGGCAAGTTATCGTACGGCAACCGGTGCAATTATGAGTTTGAAATTCTGTTCGTGAACCAATTTGTTCAAAAAGAGAAACGTTCGAAACCCGAGGTTTGACTATGTATTTCATTTTTGGTCATGACTGCTTTATTTCATTCTCCATCAGCAACTGGATGATACCCTACAGTACTCAACACACACTCCTAGAATAAAATCTAATAACCTTCCGTAGTCCATACGACATCAGATATACTCTTGATATTGGTCAGAATGCAAAATATGCAAGGGGGGGGGGGGGTCTTGGCACTGTAAGTGAAAGTAAGTCCCCAGTCCCCACCAAACTCCCCAGCTCTATGGGCTTGTTCGGCTCATCTTGTGCCCCCCCAATGATAAATACCTAGCTACGCCACTGTACAGAGGGAGCTTAGGCGTAACGGTTGTCAGTTACTCGGGTATTGACGCAATTGGTAGAACATCATGTCTACCCCTCCGTTAGACAAAGATCATTGGTCTAGACCAGAGGTCGGCAACCCAGAATTCGAAAAGACCCAGTTTCTTCAAACTTGGCAGAAAAGCAGTGCTGATGGAGCCGCAGTGTAAATTATGAATGGAAATTACGAACAAGTACAAGTTAATAAGTACAAAAATTCATCCCAATATTTGCCTAGATACTTAGGACCTAGGTCACATACACTATTGTACTGCAGCTATCAATGCCAGTATTTTATCTCAATTTTTTCTCTCGATAATTTGGACATTTTTAAGTAGGTGGCAGGAGCCGCACAGGTCTCTTGAAAGCGCCGCATGCGGCTGCGGAACCGCAGGTTGCCGACCGCTGGTCTAGACATATGGTTCTTCACTTTATAGAACTTAATCGGCAACACCCTTGTTTGTGGAACGTGAAAATAGACATGCAAAGAAAAGAGACAAGATCAAAAGGATCCTTTTTGCGGTCCTTGCTACGCATAGTTGTCGTACTGCACACTGCCTTATAGGAAGTGCCCTAGCATTGCAAGGGCACTTGCAATGCTAGGCTGCCCAGGATTTGACTAGTCCAGACATTGCCATGGACGACATTACAAGTAAAGCCCATGGACTTTGTCCGGCGAAAGGCAAAACCTGCTGGGCACTGTCAGATCTTGTGGACGCGCCTTAACCCCGAGCCCGGGCGTACTTCTAGAAGTACGCCTTCAACGCCGGACGTGGATTCCGGACGATCTCTCGGAATCCGTATGCTTGAAAGCATGCTTTGAAAAACGTGGGGTCAAAGGTTTGTTTACCAGGGCATAGGCAACACTGCCATGCAACAACTACAGTACCCTCCCGAGTTTGGCGCTTGCTTTCTTCACAAGGCATAGCGCTAAATTCGAGGATCGCGAAACTCGGCTATTGAAAGCACTGTAAAAATGCTTATTTAGTCACTTTCTACCACCCAAAATACCCTGAAAATGCCCCGAGCCCCTGTCCACCCAGCAGTGAATGGGTACCGGGTGTTAGGGGTTTGTGGCCCGCCTCCCGGGGTGGTCGGCCAAAACTAGAGGACAGGAGAGGAGAGGAGAGGACCTACGAGATTGAGCTTGAGTTGGGAGTCACCCAGCTGATGCAGTCGGTGAAGCCTTGGGTCCGGCGTTCTCTCACACAGGTAGTATTTTGTTGGGAGAGAAGCAAAAGGGGGAAGCAAAACTAGGAGTTTCATTTTCCCCTCATTCCTCTCTCTGCATCACATTCACGGGGTCCCCCCTCACTTGAGGGGCCCCCTGCCTCTCATTCTCTCTCATGCGTGCTCTCCAAGAATTCTTTTACACTTTCAGCCACACGACTGTCACTCCTCCACTCAGCACACAACCCCAGCAGGTACTCCATCTGCCTATCCACACTCCTGTCTCTCATCTCTCGCCATTCTTCCACTCCGACTTCTCCTACCACTACCTCCAACATCTTTGTTCTAGCATACTCATACCGTTCACATTCCAGCATCAAGTACTCCACAGTTTCATCCACTCCTGTCTCACACATCATGAACGTCTTGCTAACACCATTCTTCCATCTGTACATCGTGATATTATCGTAAGGTATAAAATCTTTCTCTGCACCATTGAGTGGCCTAAGAACACCCACATGCTGCCCATTAACTCTACCTACAATTGCAAGTGCATCGGAGGCCACAGGGGGGCGACATGAACCTCTAATCACAAACGTCACTGTAAAAATCCTGCCTGCGCCACCACGGGGGAGACCAACCATCACAGCCCTCGAGGGAACCTCCAGGGCCTACTATCCCACCCCTGGAGGTCCCCCTAACGGTGCTGTAGGCACACGCACACACACAAAAAAAAATGTGTACGAAGCAGCGCGAAAGTCGGGGAGATAATGCGCGAAAGTCGGGATGGTAAGAATTTAGAACTCAGCGCGAAACTCACATAGCATGAAACTTGGGAGGGTACTGTACACTCCTTTTCAGTCTTGCTTTGTCCACCATAGTGAAGACATGGCAAAATAAGTCTTCTGACGCGTCCTAAACTTTCTTGGACCCGCCGATGACGGTGGCTGTGGGATGGGTGGGTAGATGGGTGAATCAGTGAGGGAGTGGTTGGGTGAATAAGGGATGGCATGGATAGTTAATGAGTTCATGGGTGAATGAGTGAGAGTTATCAGTGGGTGAATGATTGGGTGAGTGAGGGCGTCAGTGGATGAATAAGGGTGAATGAGTGAGTGAAGGTGTAGCTGGGTGTTTGGGTGGTTAGGTGAATATTCCAGTGACAATGGGTGGGTTGGTCGATGGGTGAGTAAATGACGACGTGGACGGGTGAATAAGTGTGTGTAAGAGGATTTGGCAACACCGTAGCTTGTAGGCTTAGTGAGACACTACAGTTGTTTATCAAACAAGTCACACATCGAGTAGGATTTCTCGCTCCCCTTTAATAAACCCAGAAAGAATCTGTTATTTCTCTGGAACCTCTCACAGTGAGTGAGGGTGTCGGTGGATGAATGAGTGAGTGAGAGCATGGGTGGGTAGATGAGGAAGTGAGTGGGTGGATGGGTTAGAGATGGACAGACAGGCAGGAGAGGGTTTGTAACGGGTTACAAACGGACCTTGATAAGATATCAGACAGGAGTCAAAGGTGGGAAATGGAGTTTAATGCAGGGAAATGTAGTGATGGAATTTGGTATGAGTACAAGGAGACAATCGTGGAATTACCAAATGGGAAATGAATGGATTAGAATAAACAAAAGAATAAAAATACCTCTGGGTATTGGTTACAATCAATCAATCATTGGGGGCATACGCCGGGGGGCGCGTCGCCTCACCCACCCTGCGACGCCACTCCCATGGGTCACCACGCGCGAGTCCTCATGCAGGCTCCCTTACCATACCAAGCAACTCTCGACAGGAAACATCAACTTGCCCCAGCCACGAACCTTGTGGGCGCCCCACACTCCACTTGGCCTCCTCCACGCCGGATTGTTTCTTACAGATACAACCCAGCGGGAAGGATCGGTTTCAGGGTAACATGCCACGTGCCCATATAGCTGAAGTTGGCGCCGACGGACTATGCAAGTACAGTGTAATAGGCCTCGATTCAGTCTCACGGTGCAATAGCTGATTTGACATATAATCATCCCAGCGATACCCCATGATTCTGCGAAGACACTTATTACCAAAGGCATCGATTCGCCTCTTCAAGTCGCTATTTAGTGTCCATGTCTCACAACCATAGAGTAAGACAAGGATCACAAGCGACTTGAAGATCCGGATCTTTGTCCTTCTGCACAGGTACCGACAACGCCAAAAACTCGTGATGAGCGAGTTCATAACACCGTGGGCTATGCCAATCCGCCGTAAGACTTCTTGACGTGACCCGCCATCATTCTGGACTGCGCTACTAAGGTATGAAAAACTTTCCAAGATCTCAATGTTCTCGCCGCACGCATGAACAGACTGTACTGTTTCATCTAGTACGCCTCCAAACACCTGGACCTTGGTCTTAAGCCAGGAGACCTCAAGTCCCAAAGGCTTTGCCTCCTCGTGCAGCGCCTCGAGAGCCATCACCAGGACCTCCAGCAACTCTGCAAAGATTACTGCATCATCGGCAAAAACAAGATCAGTGATCTTGGTGTTGCCGAGGGATGCTCCACAATCCCTTTTATCTACAACTTTGCCCAATACCCAGTCCTTACAAGTGTTGAAAAGTGATGGGGCAAGGATGCACCCTTGCTTCACTCCTGTATTCACAGGAAAAAGCTGGATACACCTCCCTTACACTTCACAGCACTCTCAGTCCCAGAGTACAGGCCAGTCAGCAGACCAACAGTCCTTGCGTTATCCAACGAAGTCGCAGAAGATCCCAAAGTGACTTATTATGCACCGAGTCAAATGCCTTCTTGAGATCAACATAGGCTGCAAGCATCCCGTAGAAACTCATGTCGGTGTTCCACCAGGACACGAAGAAAAGTACTGGTGACAGATACCTAAAAATCATTACAGGCTGCACAGCTACCACATCTACAGATCACCTACAGTCCTACACCATAAAACCATAGTTATCAAGGGCAGTGAAACCTTGGTCATGAGATGCACAAAAACATTCGCCACAGCCGCCACAAACCCACAACAGTGGGCAGGCGGTGGCAGAGTGGTTAGCGCCTGCAAGTAGCGTTCTCGGTGTGCAGAGTTTGATCCCCGAGGGGGTGCCAAAATCTTTCTGCACTCATCGAGTGGCCTAAGATCACCCACATGCTTCCTTAAATACTTAAATAAATAAATAGTGAGAGTTTTGTCTTGACCAGTGTCAAGCCACCTTTGTTGATTTGATAAGTAGGGTTAAATCATAAGTTTGTTGGTATTATGATGTCTTGGTGTTTCGAAGCAGGTGAGCAGCTGACGTGGCAACACTGGTGTGGCCGGTCAGGGAAGGCAGCGATCAGCTGTTTTGGTAGGAGTGTTAGTGTTGACATGGGCAGGGAGCTCCTGTTTGTAGTGACAGTTCAGCTGCTGGGTACAGGGGTACAGGGGTACAGGGGTACAGGGGTACAGGGGTATTGGCGGATATTTGTTGCTGGAGTGTTCATTAATGGTATCGGAGTCTGTTGTTGGAGGTTATTGGTTTGTTCTTCGTTTCGTGAGGTTTGGCTGTCACGGCAAGTTTGTTGGTGTTGAGCGCTGTCAATTGGAGTGTGGAAGCCACAACGAAGCAAGGTAACGTGTTGATATAATTACATGTATATCTGAATCTACAAATTATGTTGATTGTGATTGCCAGTAATTTATTTATCAACCTTGACATATAGTTGCTGAAAGAATGGAAATCAAAGTAAAGCAATCCAACTTTCCATAGTTTAAGCACAAACAAGTACCTTGAACCAGCCATACATTTTCTGCTAAACTTGGCAGCAAGAAAATGTCAGTAACTACAATTGTTGCATTACATTGCCAAGTTTTCAGATGCCAATTACAATCAACAGCAAATATTTGCCATGACTTTGCCAGCATGAACCTATCTTTATCCTGGACACAGACAACCCGGACGTGTTTGCCACATCAACATTTTTGTCCAGTGACATATCATTCCTAACCTTTCTTACCCGCTGGTCACCATAACAGTTTAGCACTCAAGATGCACTCAAGGGAAGTGGAAAACTTAGATAAACCGAGATAATTTAGTTCAACTACTCAAGTCATCAACCAGCACCAAAATCATGTATATGTACACGGCTACAGCTTCGCAGTCGAGAATTCACACACACATATGTCATAGACAGTGCTTGGCAAAGTCTAGATAGAAGGATCATGGAAAGGTCTTGAAAAGAAAACAAATGCACTTTTATGGCAAAAACTTGAGTATAAATACATTCATATGTCACACAATGTGAAGAACTTGTGAAAGACCAATTCCGTTGTAATGTACGTAGACTATTTCAAGAGGAACAAAGCATAACTTAAAATTTGTTCTTTTTTTTGCATTCATTTTCTAGCAAGAAATATTAATATCAATAACATGATTAAATAGTAAATAAAAGAAATCCCGCAATCTAACACACCTACAGTTCATTTAATGCAAGTTAAGTTTCTGGAAAATTGTGAGTTTAGCGAAAAAAGTGCAAACGAATCCTATGCTCCCACTGATTTTTCCAATAATTTCTTAAAGTTTAGGAACAATGTTTTGTGTAACCAAGTTTTTCATGCATTGAAATTTGTTTGTGTTTTTTCTTCAAATAAACCTCAATTTTTGCAAAGCGAGGTTGTGTTAAATGAGGTGTAAGTGTAGTATAGAAAAATCTGTTTGGTTAAATTATCATTGAGTGTAAAATGGAAATGATCAAGTTGGTTATCCTATCAAGTCTTTCAAGGCACAACGAAATAGAGATGCTGGGAGTTGATGCAATCAAAATAGTGGGTATATTGGATTTTTTTTTTTTCACAAGCACTGACTTTGGACGTGATCTTGTGAACGTCTGAACAGAAATGTTAATATGCTTTGAAGTCTTGTGGTAATCCGATCGCCCACTCCACTGGTGTGTACTACTATGGGGGCAGTGAGCCAGGGTTACATGATAAACCATAAAACCAGCCCAAAGACTTGGCGTGTCTCCCTGTTCCCTACATGAGGGAGAAGACAACAAGGGACGAGGGTAAAGGATTGGGCTCCCTTTCCCATTACTGTCATTTATTTATAAAAAAGCAGAAATCTGCTTTTTGTAATGTGCAATGTCACTTATTTGATAAAAAGCTGGTTGCATAAAAGAGAGAGAGAGAGAGAGGAGAGAGAGAGAGAGAGAGAGAGAGAGACACACACTATCCAAAGGGCTGGTACTTTGGTATTTGTTGCACGATATCAAATCTGTTAACCAGGATATAGAACATTGCTGACTGGAGGATGTCAACATGTCCCTAACAACAACAACAAAATTTTTGCAGCAAAAATTCTTTAGAGTATCACATGAGCTATAAATTGTTAAATTTCAATTATGGTATTACAATTTCATAACCTCTTTCTAAAATCCTAGAAAAGGTTATAGTCAAAATCTAAAAACAATGTAAAAGAGAAGATGATGCATCCAAAACCTGAAAGTTTTCACAAAGCAACGATGGATAAAATGAAACCCTTCACTCTGAAGTGACCCACCTTCTCCCAGTCTTGTCTGGTCTGCCACGGCACTAACCCAACCGGACCCTAGACTTTCTTACAAATCTGGACCACATCTTCGTCATTCAGGACGTGCTCCTTGCCCACCTTCTGCGGCTGATGCTTGACGGAGCTTCCCCAGACCAGGGCACTGCAAGACACAACACATCAGTGATGCTGCACTCACAACTGCTGCTGTGCACCACTCAACACTCACATGTAAAAATTACCAAGAGTTATGTAGCTCTCAGTTTGAGTCAAGGACAGATAAAGACAGCAAAGCACACAAGCATAAAGCATAATGTTCTTGATTATTTAATACATGCGACTCACCGTCTCCCACGTGTGGAATCCCATCTGCAAAATAGGAGACTCCGCATACCTCAAATTTTGGAAAAACTTAAATGTTCATACTGCAATGCCCTCCAAATCTTAGAACACAAAGCTTTCCACTGTACTGCCCCATGTATCTTATAAGGCTTTCTTTTAAATCTTACGAGACTTTCAAACTTACGGGGCTTTTACACATTTCAACGTTTTTCGCATGCTGATTCGCGCCAACAATTTGCATTGGGAGAGATCTGCACAATTGTTGGGAAAGGTCAGGAGGAGTCAGGGAGCCACGCTGAGGTTGGCCGTGCACTGAAAATTTTGGAGCATGCTCAAAACTTTCAATTTTTCCCGGGACACCCAGGAATAATTGTTCATATTGTATGAACAGCGTAAGGGGAATCACGCTAATTCGTGCTCGTTCAGGTCGTGTTCTGAACCAGCATGACTTTCATGTGAGTTTGTGTAGATCACACAATTTCAACATGAAATTAGTGTAGGTGAAACTATAATGTCTGGGCCCCACCACGAATAAGCAAGAAAAATGAGCATGAACCTACCCTGCTTGACACCCAATACAAATTTCGGAAGGTTGTCTGGAATCGACCTGAATGAACATGACTGTAACAAGTAATCACACGATTAAAATGAATTTACACAAAACTTATATGCATTTTTCACTGCCAGTTTGTAAATCTTGGGAGTGAAATGAGTGATTGGCAGGAGAGAAAAAAAATCTGAGTGAAGCTAAGTCTTGCATTTAAAGGAAAATGTGTAATATTTCTGTTGAGGCCACAGGATGTCTTCCATGATGGCCTCACACGTCTCTGGGATAAGGACGCTGATGGTGTTGTGAGCCACTCTGAAACAGTACTACAATGTCTGGTAAGTGTCTGATGTGGCTAAGTAACGAAGGGTTATAGAAAGTCTCCAAACAGGTTCTGACAGCTTCCTCCAGAAGATCCCATTCTTCTCCAGCCTTGGACCAACTCAATGAAGTAGCTCCTGGAAAACTTGTGGGTCCATTCTAAGGAAACTTTTGTGTGAACCAACATCTTCACTCTCCATTTCCTTCACCAGGTGCTCACAGTGGCCATAGAATTGTCTCCTCTGAAGCAAAGACCTCCTACACAAGGCTCGTTTCCTCTTCCTTTTCTTCTTCGCTCTCTCCTTCAGGAGATGCAATCCCAATTCAATTTTGCAATGTAGACATCCAGGTCACATTTCAACTTCAGTAACTTGAGCTGTTTCTCAGGCAGGTACATCCAAGACAGGGTCTCCACGATGCTCAAGGACCTCAGGCAGGTACATCCAAGACAGGGTCTCCACCATGCTCAAGGACCTCAGGCAGGTACATCCAAGACAGGGTCTCCACGATGCTCAAGGACCTCAGGCAGGTACATCCAAGACAGGGTCTCCACGATGCTCAAGGACCTCAGGCAGGTACATCCAAGACAGGGTCTCCACGATGCTCAAGGACCTCAGGCAGGTACATCCAAGACAGGGTCTCCACGATGCTCAAGGACCTCAGGCAGGTACATCCAAGACAGGGTCTCCACGATGCTCAAGGACCTCAGGCAGGTACATCCAAGACAGGGTCTCCACGATGCTCAAGGACCTCAGGCAGGTACATCCAAGACAGGGTCTCCACGATGCTCAAGGACCTCAGGCAGGTACATTCAAGACAGGGTCTCCACGATGCTCAAGGACCTCAGGCAGGTACATCCAAGACAGGGTCTCCACGATGCTCAAGGACCTCAGGCAGGTACATCCAAGACAGGGTCTCCACGATGCTCAAGGACCTCAGGCAGGTACATCCAAGACAGGGTCTCCACGATGCTCAAGGACCTCAGGCAGGTACATCCAAGACAGGGTCTCCACGATGCTCAAGGACCTCAGGCAGGTACATCCAAGACAGGGTCTCCACGATGCTCAAGGACCTCAGGCAGGTACATCCAAGACAGGGTCTCCACGATGCTCAAGGACCTCAGGCAGGTACATTCAAGACAGGGTCTCCACGATGCTCAAGGACCTCAGGCAGGTACATCCAAGACAGGGTCTCCACGATGCTCAAGGACCTCAGGCAGGTACATCCAAGACAGGGTCTCCACGATGCTCAAGGACCTCAGGCAGGTACATCCAAGACAGGGTCTCCACGATGCTCAAGGACCTCAGGCAGGTACATCCAAGACAGGGTCTCCACGATGCTCAAGGACCTCAGGCAGGTACATCCAAGACAGGGTCTCCACCATGCTCAAGGACCTCAGGCAGGTACATCCAAGACAGGGTCTCCACCATGCTCAAGGACCTCAGGCAGGTACATCCAAGACAGGGTCTCCACGATGCTCAAGGACCTCAGGCAGGTACATCCAAGACAGGGTCTCCACGATGCTCAAGGACCTCAGGCAGGTACATCCAAGACAGGGTCTCCACGATGCTCAAGGACCTCAGGCAGGTACATCCAAGACAGGGTCTCCACGATGCTCAAGGACCTCAGGCAGGTACATCCAAGACAGGGTCTCCACGATGCTCAAGGACCTCAGGCAAGTACATTCAAGACAGGGTCTCCACGATGCTCAAGGACCCGGGAATGATGCAAGATATCTTCCCGCAGTACCTTTATAACCTTTCCGTGAACATTCAGGGAATTGCCGCGTTGGGGTTATGCTAGATCATGCTCGCCTCGTGCTCCATATGGAATGAGGTTTTGTCAAAAACATGTTAGATTGTTTTCACTTCCTGCAGGTTATGTACTAATTTTAGCTCCATCCTACTAATAGTGTGGAAATTTCGAGCTAGGCCCAAATTCAGGATTAATCGGCCACGCCCTCAAGATCAACTCAATTGTCAGCACCCAAGCCAGTAAAGTGCAACAGCTCATATACTTAGAACTTCCCTGTTTATCTTAAAATTCAGAACTTTCAAATTTTACATTCCACTGCTCTATATTAAAAATTTTACCAACTTCAAAATTTCAGTTGAAGGTTGGGTAAACAAATCTTCCTAACTTTGGTCAATTATAATGATCTGTCCTTACATTCACTCCTTGCATGCATCTAACCCTATCATTCTTCTCTCGCCTCTTTCTTTCACAAACTCTGGCACTGTCCTCCCAATCAATTGTAGGTCGTCCTTCAGTACCCGGGGTAGTAGCAGGTTCCCCCCCACCACCGCAGGCTCAAAGGCTATTGCAAAGGAAATGAGCACCGAGGCCACGCGCAGCACAGCGTATGCCCCCATCTTTACCTTTAGTACCCATTGCATCTACTACTCATACATACTCTCAGGTCAACACTTACTATTTAAACTCTCGGATAATGGTCCGATGGATTTTGTTGCAGAAGTCCTCCACTGATTTCCTGTCAGCGTGCAGGACAACCGGGGCGCTGTAGTCTGGAAGCTGGCCTTTGGGTTTGGTGTATCTGACCGACGATGCAAGAACAACTTAGGTCATGAAAGTAATAAAGGGAACTTGTACAATGAGCTTCTTGCCACCCTAAATCCTCTCCATTTTCTATATTTCAAAACATTCTAGTCAACACAATGCTTCATATCTATGTCTGGACATTTCCAATTCTAGGTAAGAACATTGTAAGTTGTACACATTTTGTCATAACCTACTTATCCATTAAACCCTTGAATGCGACATGTGGTCATCAGTGCATGTGACATATTTTAGATCTGCTTCGGTCTGTGCATTTCACGGGCTAGCAATCTTCTCATATACATATTGTACAAGAGAACATATGATCTTGTGAGAGGCACAAACTAAACCAAATGGAGTAAAAACATAGGGAATTGTTTTACATTGATATGAAATTGAGGAGGAGACAAACATACGACAGAAAAAGAGGGCAAGGAAATATGAGAAAGAACAGACAATAATCGTAAGTTTCAGTGAGTATTATTAGCGTAAGCCCTGACCCATAAATATAACCTTCACTCAGTACAGTCTTGGTCATATTTCTCCCCAACTGTTATCTTTTATGCAACATTTCTGCTACAATGACCAAGTATCTGTTTGAAAATCACTCTTTTAGCCCCCCTGAATGTGGCAACAAGTAAGGCAGAACATAATGCAATAAACTGACACTATAACACTCACATTCTACACAGATTGAGGTACTCCCACATTGTCTCCAGCAGGTCATCAAAGTTCCATTTGTGATGAGCAGAGATGGGTACACAGTGGGGGATCCTGTATATGATATCCAGCTCCTCTATGCTGATCTGGTCTGTAAAGGGAGGCAGACTTCACATTACTATACCTCCATAATAAACTAAACTAAACTGTGTGTGTGTGTGTGTGTGTGTGTTTTCTCTTCATTGCTAGATAGCCTCTTGTGCCTAACATTAGCACTCGTTAATTCAACTCACTTTTATACTCAATTTCATAGCATCATATTTTAGTCTTTGTGTTGTTTAATTACAGACAATTTCCTACATAATGTTTATCACAAGCACACCAGATATCATGGCACAAATCAACTCGTCAATCAATAAATGAATATAGTAATAGGATGAATGTAATGAGTATGAATAATAGTTTTTCCTCGTGAATAAAAAGTAAAAACAATTCAAAGTGAGGAAGCCAGACCATCGGCCTCATTAATCCTGACTAACAATTGGCGAGAGAACAAGAATCATAGCCTCACCATCATCATCTTTCTTTTTAACGTCAGATTTTCCCATAATGTCTTATGAGGTTAGACGGTCATGATATGCTTCCAATTCTATTGTCAGTGTTCATCATTTAAATTTGGGGCATGAGTTTTATGCCCCGGATGCTCTTCCTGACAGGCAAAATCATAACCTCAGCAATCTTAAGTAACACATGGTGACATAACAACCAAATCTCAAACTTCACTAATCACTTGTACTACAACACATGATAACTGAGCCGATGCCTTACCAATCTTGTTCAGGAGGTAGATGCAGGGGATGTACACACGGTTGCCCTCAATCACGTCTATGATGTCGTCAGACGTGGCGTCATATTTGAGCACAATGTCAGCGTTGTGGATGCGGTACTCGGACATGATAGTCTGCAGGCAAAACACGGCAATGTACATTTGTTACTAGAAGTACACTGGCCTTTCTACAAAACATTCTTACACTACTTATTTCAAGGCAAGAGTGGTCTGTCTCCCTCCATCTCTCTCTCTCTCTACACTACCCAAACGAGGAAGCGATGAGGATTGTGGTTGATTAAAAGAAGCATGTCATAATGTACTGAGTCATAGACCACTGTATACCTGGACTGTTCACGCGACAATGTTTTGAAATTACAAGCTGCATAGCGGCCTGCGGCCCGCCCGACAAAGAGATATAGTGGTCTATGGACTATCATATAGACTGGTTTATCAGTATATATGATATACCGCAATCTTCGTAAATGTTTGTTCTATAATATTATCAAATAAAAAACAGTAAAACACGCTAAAGAAATGCCATTACGAGACTGAAGAAATATGCATTCACTTAACTCTTCGCCATTTAAAACTTTGCGAGTCAACTTTTATCATGAAGGGTATCAATAGAAGAGCAATTTTATTAGCTTTCCATTGCTATATTTCGTTATCTGATAAATGAATTAGAACCATGCATAAATTAACGTTAAATAAATAAATAAAATCATCAATCTGGTAATTTTCCTTTTTGATGATGTCATTTATTTACTTATATATTTCGTTTTCTGATAAATGAATTAGCACCACGTATAAATTAGCGTTAAATAAATAAATAACCTCATCAATCGGGAAAATTATCCGATTGATGATTTTATTTATTTAGTTAACGCTAATTTATGCACGGGGGTAATTAATTTATCAGAAAACGAAATACATCAATGGAAAGCTAATAAAATTGCGCTTCTATTGATACCCTTCATCATAAAAGTTGACTCGCAAAGTTTTAAATGGCGAAGAGTTGAAGTGAATATTAAGTTCATGCATATTTCTTCAGAATCTCGTAATGACATTTCTTTAGCGTGTTTTACTGTTTTTTATTTGATAATATTATGGAACAAACATTTACGAAGATTACAGTATATCATGTACAGTGGTACCTTGGCTTACGAGTTTATCATTGATCGAGCTCGTAACTCAATTTGCTCGTATATCAAATCAATTTTCCCCATTGAAATTAATTGAAATACCATTAATCCGTTCCAGCCCCCAAAAAAACACCCCAATTTTTTTACTGTACCTATATGACTGGACTGCACTCACCCTCCGCCATTTGCATTCGCCTGTTTTTGTTTGAAGAATTTTGTCAGTTATCAACGTAGCTGAGATGGATCTCCATTGTAACCAGACAGCTCTCTCTCAGACTACCCCTAGAGAGCTGTCTGCTAGTGCTTATAGTGTTGGCTGAAGCCAGCACCCCGGGAGGCGGGTTACAAACCCCCGGCTAACACCCGGTACCCATTCACTACTGGGGCTCGGGTTTTAAGGAAACAGCCCAACTGTTTCCGCTCCGCCCGGGGATCGAACCCGGGACTTCTCGGTTGTGAACCGAGCGTGCTACCCCTACACTACGGAGTACAATACTCTGTGTATCAGCTGTTGGAAACAGCTGTGGGTGGAACTGCCGCTAAACGTACTGCACTCACCCTCTGCCATTTGCATTCGCCTGTGTGAGCACAACAGAGATGCTTCCACGGCGAGGTAACCACGTGAAGTGAACGAGTGAGACGCGGGATGCTGGGCGGATGTTGTGGCATTCGCTGCGCCAACTAGCGGCGGCGTATCTGAAGCTCGATCGTAACAAAATAACAAAAACAAAAAATCGCTCGTAACTCGGATTTTGGCTCGCAACTCAAAGCAAAATATCGACCGAGCGACTGCTCGTAACTCGGAAGTTGGGGCACTCGTAAGTCAAGGTACCAGTGTATACTGATAAACCAGTCTATATGATGCATATATATATATATATATATATGAATCCGAGCGGCCCTCCGACTTCAGGGCAAGTTCAGGCCCATGTGCAACAGGCCGATATTCCGTGCGCAGTCCAGGTATACAGTGGTCTATGACCGAGTGAAAAAATATATATAGTTGGGCCCACAAGGTAATATAGAGGAAGCAAATAGTGAAAGAACTAATCAAAGTCTTGAATGATCAGCAGGAGGCCCTAGAAGGAAACATTGATGATACAAAGACTAGGTAAGTATAGGAAGAAAAAGACCGATCACGATTAAATTCAAATCACAGTCATCAGCAACAGAAATATTGCAAGATCTGGAAAACTAAAGGACATGGAAGAGTACAAAACAGAATGGAATAAGAAAGACTTAAAAGAAGAGAGGGATGAAATGAAAAAACTATTGAGAGAAATGAGTAAAAATGACAAGAAACTGAGGACAAGATGAAGAAATTCTACCGGTGAATGAGGGATGGAAGGGTAATGTTTTTCACCTGGAATAGAGCACGGATCAGAGGCAAACAAAGAAACAATAAAGGCAATGTACACAAACCCTAATGAGGTTATCACAAGAAAAATGGAATAAATGTATTACATCAAAAGAAAAACACTCTGAAAGGGTTTGTCTATTGGATACAACATTTTCCAAGGCTACCGGGTTCAACATAGGGGACAAGGGACTGTGATGTCTGCTGGGCTACAAGAAAGCTTTTGCCATTATGTTGGTGTGTGATGATATAAAATACAAGTATAGTTTTCCAGCCTAAATATTCTTAGGTACATCATATACCTTTGTGCATGTTAGAGGGGGAAAAACAGGATAATTCAACTCCAAAATTAATACTGTCAAGTAGCATAAGAACATAAGAAAATAAGGAAGCTACAAGAGGCCGTGAGACCTACACGTGGTAGTTCCTGTTACTTAATACTACCTACATCCACCTTTCTTCACCATCCATGAAATTGTCTAGCCTGCTTTTAAAGCTCCCTAATGACTGCATTAACTACCTGACGACTGAGTCCATTCCAATCATTTACCACCCTATTTGTGAACCAGTTTTTCCCTATTTCTTTTTTAATTAAATCTATAGTTGGGCCCACAAGGTAACATAGAGGAAGCAAATAGAGAAAGAACTAATCAAAGTCTTGAATGATCAGCAGGAGGCCCTAGAAGGAAACATTGATGATACAAAGACTAGGTAAGTATAGGAAGAAAAAGACCGATCACGATTAAATTCAAATCCCAGTCATCAGCAACAGAAATATTGCAAGATCTGGAAAACTAAAGGACATGGTATACGCTTCTCCAGTTTTGAATCCGTGACTAGCAGTGTGTTAAGCCATAGCCGCCACCCCCTGCTGCCCGGGTGTTGCTGCCTCACCTTCACCAGTTCCATGTCCAGCTCGCTCTGCTGCACCGCTTGTTGCAGGTTAACGCCGCCCTTCTCCTTCTTCCTGAACGTGATCTGTGGCGGCTCCTGCAGGATGAAAGATGAATAACAGATCAATGAGACTCAGCTTTCATGTGAACAATCAAGAAAAGGTAAGTGTCAATATTAGTGTCATGCATAGGAATAAAGGGTGGAGGAAGAGTAGCTCTATAAACAAACTGATATCAGACTAGAATAATTTGTAGAGGCAATTAATTGGTGATTTTAAGTAGTGAATATCACCAGGCATAGATGGGATAACAGCTGAAGTGTTGAAATTTGGTGGAGAAGCTATAAGCATCTGCATGGATGTCATTTGTAACGTAGCCTAGAAAAAAAGGAAGGTGCCCTCAAGACTGAACAGAGGCAACTATAGTCCCAATACTTAAGGGAAAATGTGACAAGAGTGAGAGTAGCAGTTATGAAAGGAATCACTTTGTTGAACATATCCGGTATAGTGTATGATAAAATGTTAGAGTACTACAAGATATTACGAATGGCAGTTAGTGAGGAGCATGAAGGGTTTAGACCTGCTAAAGGCTGTGTGTATCAGGTCTTTAACCCTTAATGTTTGGTTGTCATTATATAATGACATGTTAGGGTAGGATCTCAGGTCAAGCGTCCTTATAAATTATGTTCCAGAGTAATTTCGGCTAAACTATTTGAACAGCTAACTAAAAACTTACCATTACCTGGACACACAAAAATCAGCTAATACCTTATTTAATCTGATGCCAAATCCCTCCAATTCCTTTGGATGAGCTTCTTGTGGGCGATGGGTTTGAGGACGTCCAGCACAATGAAGATGAGGGAGCAGGTGCGCGCCACGGCAATCACCTGCTTGCCGCGACCCTTGCCGTCCTTGGCGCCCTCAATGATGCCAGGCAAGTCAAGCAACTGTTGGCGTGGGAGAAAGTTACCACATTGCATAGGTGAACTCAAATTATTTACACTTTTGAAGGAAGACTCTTAAGAAAAGAGTATTACACACTATCACTTCACAGAGAAGCCTCTTAATCCACTGCCCATAACTAAAGAAAATAGTAATCCTACTAAAGTACAGATTGAAGCAAATTAACAATATGTGGCGCACACACCACCAAAGTATATCATATCAAAGTAGTAATACTACTAAAGTGCTTTTAACATTGCATAGGGAAGCTTATAACATTATATAACACAGCCTTTGATCCAAGCACTGCAAAAGGAGCCTCTAAATATTATGTATCCTTACTAATACTCTTGATACTCTGAACATTGTGCTGCACATCAAGTACTAAAATTAAACATCCATAGAGAGAGAAGGTGAGGTGCTGGAATTATCACACACATACTACAGTACCCGGGATAAAGCAGGACTCACCTGAATCTTGGCACCTTTGTACTTGATGCAGCCGGGCACAGTGGTGAGGGTGGTGAACTCATACGCGGCAACCTCTGAGTACACCCCGGCCAGGTTACTAAGCAGGGTGGACTTGCCGACTGAAGGGAAGCCTGTACGTGGAGCAGAGGGGTTAAAGTAACTGCTTAATTGCATCCAAACTACCTGCAAACTAACCTATACATTGGCCTACCTTCTCTTCCATTGTCTGTTCCTTAAAACTTTCTCACAAGTGATTCAAACCTCTATCATATACTTTGAGATGATTTGATCATTAGTTTTTTTTTTCAATGAGAGATAACGAGATTAGTCTTAATTAATTAATTAACCAAACTGCTTTGACTCCAGGAAGAGGCAGGGCTTGGGAGACTAGTTGTTCGGTGGCCACTACCGTAGATAACAGTGAAGTCGCCACCTGCAGTGAAGTCGCCAGGCTGCCAAATATTACGAATTATAGCATCACTACTGATTTTTATGTGCCACTGAAGATGTTACACAGTAGTTTATATCATGATAGTATAATCTACCATTTCAGCGTTGTTTTATGCTTTGTATCTGCAAATATAACTGTTGCGCATTTTGTTTCTCACGTTTTTCTTCGTGCGATGACAGACAATAAACAGTAGCTTTTCGGGCGACAGGACGCAGACTTGCCATATCTTTCAAACTTGAATAGAATTTATTTTCACGTTGGCAGAGGAATTTTTATATATCCAAGCATCTTCCGCAGCTAATATATATAGAGACTTGTTTTACTTTACCTCTAATTTCCCTGAATTCCCCAGAGTGGCGACTCAACTGTTGGGTTAAAATACTAGCTGGCGACTTTACTGTAGTAGGTATAGTGAGGTCGCCACTCTGTTTTATTTTTGTAATTTGTTCATTTATAGCCCTAATATGACACAGATGAAGACACAAAATGACACAGACTTTCCAGATAGCCCCTTCTAACTTTCCTGAAATCATAGATGTAGAAATGTAAGTATTAACGCCACCGCACGTCTGTAAATAACAAAGAAACGTAGAACTGGCGACTTCACTGTTATCTACGGTACATCAACACAATATTGGTTACCTAGTACTTACATTAAGCAAACTCACTTGACTTAATTACAAAAATCTTTATGTATTGAAACTGACTGCTATCCTAAATGACAAGTTGGAGGAAACACACTAAAGAGGTTGCCTACATTCTGATACAGACATAAAACCCAGGGATACAATTTTGAATCTAGGGAGCCCGTACTTTTCAGAAAAATGGTAATCTGCTTCATTATGATAAAGGCACATTTAAAAAAGAGAGCGAGAGAGAGAGAGAGAGAGAGAGAGAGAGAGAGAGAGAGAGAGAGGCGAGAGAGAGAATGGATGTGGTGGGGGAGGGGGAATAGGGTGTCTGGATGCCAGGGGAGTTAGGACTCACAAATGACATGCAGGGTTCACAGCTGTCATTACTGTCATTGGAATGTTGAATATTTGACTAGAAGTACAAGCACTATTGTATAAAGTGTCTATTCAAATCTCAAAACTGACCTATTGTGCATTTAGTGACTTTTCTAATTAGTATTTGGTAATATCCATTGATATTTGAACATAAGAGTACATGCTTATTGACTGCACTGATGTAAGAGATCCTTGAAATGGAAGAATAACTTTGATCCAACTGTGATATGGGTGCAGAAATGAGTCACTATAATAAATAAGCTTGAAGACCCACTGACTGACATGCATACAGACATTGGACACACAGTTTTGTACCACAAGATGAGCCACTCACCCACAAAGCCAATGCGAGCGTCACCAGTCTTGGCCACATCAAAGCCATCGCCGGCCGTGGCTCCCCCGCCTTTGGGAGTAATCAGTTCTCGCTTCAGCTTGGCCAACTTAGCCTTGAGGAGACCCAGATGGCCCATGGTGGCCTTGTTCTTCTGAGTCCGGGCCATCTGCAATCAACACATCACTTATGATTCACTGAATGCCCATTGACTATGAGCAGTAACCACATGGAACCCCCTGCTGCTTCCATGTACTCCCTGACTCAGTGGTAATAACACCATTGTAGCATAACTAAAACATAGGGTTACCTTTTCCTTATTTCTTCCCTTTATGCACAATAGTTAACTTGATAGCAATTTCGACATTAGAGTATTGAATAAATATGTGCCTTGTGTGATACTGCTGATTTATGAGACAACACTGGATCAGTAAATCTATGGCCTTCCACTCTTTGAGATTCTGAACTGCAATTTGACCCCAGCAGGTATTCAGATACCAATTCTACTACAAGTACTTTCATCCTCATCATGTCATTTCACAGCACTAGCATGCAGTAACAACATATACATATACATGTATGAGCAGCAACACAAAAAGGAACACCTAACCCTCTGCCTGGATGACAAGCCACTGGAGCCTCTACCTGGCAAATGTCCAATGTTTAATTATTTTGTCACAGCCATCACAATTATGCATTTATTTTTGTTCATGTCAATGGTATTAATATCTCAGTCATTAGTGGATCATAATAAACCTACATTGCCTAATGGAAGTAGCCTAGCAGGGGCATACTTAATACTGTGTCAGTCTGTGGATGGAGATCAAGTGTGAAAGGAGCTCTTCGATATAGTTCCAAATCATGCAGAACTATAAAGATCAAGACAAAGCATGGTAGGTAAGTGATATATTTGTTACTCATGCATTCATCTATAACCAAAAATTTTTTTCCTGAGAAATTTACATGTATTTAACCTGTGGAGATAATTTTCTATACCCTTGTTTTTCAATTCTCGTATTTATCAGGAAACCAGAGTTACATTGGGGGTGGTGAGTGATTAGTGTTTGGATGTGCAGAGCTCAGGATCCCGAGTTAGAGTCTTGCCAAGAGCATACAATTTCTACAATTATCAAGGGCCTAAAGAGTACTCACATGCTGCCTATCCACCCCACCTTCTTTGGCGAGCACGTTAAAGGATATAAGGGGATGACACGCACCTCTAATCATCATAGGCGTCACTGTAAAAATCCTACCTGCACCACCACAGGTGCAACCAGTGCACCTGATATTACAACTCAGTGATCACTTAAGCTCCACCCCTCACTTCCACTCTAGTGCCAGGCCAACACTGGGAGGGCTGAGACGTAGCGGCCAGGGCACCACCTCATAAGCTGGTGATAATGGACGAGAACTGGGCGGTCGCTACCGCCATTACCACTTACGTTTTCTACTATTTTTTTTTCTAAGTATACTGAGCAGTATTAATTCACTTCCGCGTAACCTTTAAAACTTATATACATATTGGATAAATTATGTAGTTGTGATGGAGATACATTGTTATCAATGGAAACAGCGACCCTAAGATTTGGTGATGGAAAAAAATATTCTAACGGGTTTCGGGGGAAAAACCTCCATCAGAAAAGGCACCAAGTTTTGGCCAGGAAAAATTAGTCAGTGTCTCAGAAAATGACCGAGCAGTTCTTGTCCATTTTAACCTCATTATATTTAAGCATCAAGGTGACGTTATATCCGAAAATATGTTATATCCGAGGGATCCAAACTTTTCGCATATAACAAACTTTGTTTGTATCATATATTAGGTGAAAGTTTGCTACTTTCGACCATTTCCGTGTATAATGAACTTTGTTCGTTACATTAGATGAAAGTTTGTATATTTACTTACATGCAGCCATCACAAATACTACACGCATACAGGGAAATATCATGTTCGGCGGGCCCACCATCGTAACAAACCCCGCATTTACCGAACTTATTCGGTAAATCCCCTGCATAGACCGGACTGGCAGAAAAAGTTTGTTAAAGCCGAAATTAGTTATATAGAGACCAGCAAAAGCAAGGGTTTACTGTATTACAAATAAATGTAAGCATTAACCTCGGGTGAAAACGCTAGCATTAATATTGAGAGTTCCAGGTACTGTACCTCACAAGTTAAGGTAAGGGATGCTTGGAAACCAAAATTTCCTCGTACATAATTGTGCACAAGCACTATTAGTAAACACCAAACACGGGCTGAATGTACCTATACAAGATGTGGGTAAAACTGCAGTTTAGTACAATACTCCGGCACTCGTGCGGAGTATAGGTCCCGTCACTTCCAGCTGATTTCCTCATGGTCTTGAGTTGCCAGATATGTTTTTCTGCTGCAGTCACGGTGCAGTGTTACCACGCCGGGCGAGTAGTCCCTCCCCCTCTCTCTCTCTTCTTCCCTTCCTTTCTCTCTCTCTCTCCTTCCTTTCCCTTTTTTTCTCGCTCTCCTTTCTTGAGAAAAAAAAGGGAAATTCTTTAAACTCGTCCTTCCGGCTTTGACTGAAATAAACTACCGCACTGTATTGTATGCTTATTGTACTTCACATCTGTAAAGGTTCCAGCGTGCGCTCGGCCTTGGTTAACCTACACGGCCGCTATGAAATATGAGATGCCTCAAAAAATTCTAAGTCCAGTCAGATCCTGTCCTGAGCGCTACCTAGCTAGACTGAGCCCCAGTACACCCTTGACTACAGCTGGATAAGTAGTCCCTGTGTAAGGAACAGGTAGTTTGCATGAATTATTGCATATATGGATATGAAATGCTCTAAATTCGTACCACATCAACCTTTCTGATATATTTAAGCATATATTTTGCATAATAATCATATAGGGGAATATATTGATGTTTCTAATAAATACTCAGCGAGTATTGCTACGACAGTGACGTCACGCATTGGCGGGTTCAACCGTTAACCCCGGTTCACTTTACTCACTGGCGGTCACGGGCACAGAAGGTTGTGGTGATGGTGACTTGTAGCTACTGCAATTTTATTAGGAGTGTAATAACGAGAAACCAAAGGAACTTTTATTTGTGTGTGCGCCACAAACTCATTTTACAAACGAAAGGTTATTGCACTTGATAAACCTGCCACATTGGACTTTAATAGAAAATCAGTAGAAAATAGTTGTTGTCGATAACTACCACTTAATACGTAATCACCCCATCCCGTAGCCTTTATAACATCGGCGCCATTTGCCAGCCGTCACGGTGTATCTCAACTTTAAAGGTAAGTTGAAAGGACTATTTACTCATATATACAGTGTTTAATGATGTGATTATGATGCTAGGGTACATTCAGGCTTTAAATGTAGGGTGATACTTTTTCTGGGGATTTTCCTTAGATGGCTAGCGATTTTTCCCCAGATTGCAACTTTTTTTCTTTTTTTTTTCAACTAA
>JACEEZ010000232.1:312500-350000 GCA_016584305.1 Chionoecetes opilio
ATTATGTATATGTATATGTAACTTATGCCAGTCCTGTTCTCCTACATATCACCCACTACAGATGCGAAATCTCTTGAGAGAGAGGGGAGAGAGAGAATTTGAAAAAGGTTTTTTGGTTACTCTCATATCTCTTTCATTTCTCTCTCTCTCTCTCTCTCTCTTTCACGGGAGAGAGAGAGAGAGAGAGGGGAGGAAAAGAGAGAGAGAGAGAGAGAGAGAGAGAGGGGGAGAGAGAGAGAGAAAAGAAGAGAGAGAGAGAGGGGAAGATATGAGAGTAACCAAAAACCTTTTTCAAATTATCTCTCTCTAAATATATATATATATATATATATTATATATATATATATATATAAAATATATATATATATATATATATATATATATATATATATATATATATATATATATATATATATAATATATATATATATATATATATATATATATATATATAATTTTTTTTTTATATATATTTGAGAGAGAGAGAGAATTATAACGTTTTTTGGTTACTCTCTCATATCTCTCACTCATCTCTCTTTCACTTATATATCTCTCTCTCTTTCATGGAGAGAGAGAGAGAAAGGGAGAGAGAGAGAGAGAGAGAGAGAGCGCGGTCAGAGAGAGAGAGAGAGCGGGAGAGAGCAATTTATTTAGTTAACCTTAATGTTTGCATGGTATTATTGTATGTATCAGAAAACGAAATATGTCAATGGAAAGCTAATTAAATTCTGCTTGTATTGATATCTGCCATCTTATAAGCTGTCCCACAAAGTTATACATGACGACGAGTTTTAAGTGAATGTTAAGTTCATCATATTTCTTCAGAGTCTCATAATGACCTTTATTTAATGTGTTTTACTATGTTTTATGTGATAATCTTATAGAACAAACATTTCCGAAGATAACAGTCTATCCTTTATACATGTATAACATGTTTTAATTGACGGGGTAATGCCTTGAGAACTTCCCCGGGTTTTGGGGTTTGAACGAGGAGGCCTTGGCACCAATATGGCGCCCACAAATCGAGTTGTCGCTACTCTATATAATACAGGTACTCTAGGATGAACCCGTCTCTGGCCTGCTGCCCCACCACTGCTGCCGCAGCCTCTGTCACCTGCTTCACGACTCTTTCGGTGCTCTGAGTGTGGATAGAGAACTCCGGAACCTCGTACGGCTTGACCAGGATCTCCTGGATCTGATCCCCGGACAGTGAACAGGTGAATGCCGGCTCGTGCACCTGGCCAGGCTGCCAGCTGATCAGTGTCTGCAAGCTGGTGGTTGACAAGTTCAGCTTGGGTGTGATGCGAGGTCTTACATGGTGTCCCCATACTCCTCGCCAGCCCTCAGCTTCAAATTCTGGGTCACGGCAAAACCTGCGGTCGTCCTCACTCTGCCTCGCCATCAGTGAGAGGAGGACACATTCTGATTTGTGCGAACCATGCTCCTGTCCGCACGTAGAAGGTCACAGCTGTTTGGACCTTCTTGGGCTGCGACCTCATCACTCTGAGCTGCGTGAGGATGTGCTTGGGGCCGTCCTCTAGTCTGTGGTGAACCTTGATGTCGTAGTAGAGTTTGAAGTACACCTGCAGGCAGTACTTGACTAGGATTTCCAGGGTGTTCAGTTCTTTGCCAGTCAGTCCATGCTTTCTGGTCCACATGTACACGAGCGACTGGGCTGTGGTGAGCCATCTGGAGTGGGACACCTTGCCACACTTGATCTCCTGCAGCTCGGACGGGAGAACGCCCCGCTTCACAGCCTGGGCCAGCTGGTAGGAGACCTGCTGGTCAGTTGACATGTTGACCAGGATATACTCCGGTATCTCCGTGAGATCTTCACCGCCTGGCACTCCTCTGAACTCTGCGTTGTACTGCAATCTCATTCACGCTGGACAGCAGACTGCACACTGGACCCGTGAAGCCAGTGTCAGATGATGTAGGCCCGTCGATGCTGGTGATAAGGTGGCGCAGGGGCAACTCGTTTGTGTGCAACACGCATATACTCCAGAAGAGCTTGCGTCCCAGCATCTTCTCCAAATGGGCGTGAGTACCACCCTTCCACCCCGTGTTGGCCCTAGTTGAGTCACCTTGCAGTACGATCAGTGAGTAGGTGGAGTCGTATGTCACCAGCAGAGCATAGAGAGCCTGAGCCACCTTGAACGCAGGCTTCTCAGGTGGCACCGGGTCCTCTGGTACAGTGCCAAAGGTACCTTCCAGATGGCTCCTCTGTCACTGTCACATGCTCCTCCCTGATCAACCTTGGGTGCAGTTTCCCATAGCTGTCGGGCACCATCGCCCTGGTCTTGTCCTTCCTCCCATCGTAACCCAATCCAACTATTTTGGTACCCTGGTTAGGGTACGCCGTATAACAAAAATTCTTTTTCTCAACTTCGGCATGCCAATTTCCTACGTAAAATGGAATTCTGAGACGATTTTATCTGTTTACATTTATGCATTTGAGCAATTCTTACTATGCAAAATCGCACTTTAAGCTATGTTTTGCATATAAATATAAAAGTCCATTTTTGCATAGCAAGAAGTGCTCAAACCAAAAAGTTGAAGTGGACAAACCACCCTTACAATTCAATTTTACATAAGAAAACACCCTGCCAAATCCGAAATAATCTATATTTCACTTTTCATTGGACCTACGGCATACCCTACGTACCTATCCTTCCCACTACTAAATCTTACTTCAGTCTGTCCTATACTCACTGACGATACCTTAGCAGGCTTGTACATAAATGCATCGCAAAACCCCCTTTTAGATATAATGCATTGATTTACTACAGGTAGGTACGCATGATGGCTGGCTGTTGAACAAAACATGAATTATGATAAAAGCCTACCAGTTTCACGCAGGCCTTAGTATACCTCCTTATCCCCAACATGCAATCCCCTTCATCAATCTACACTCAAAGAAGTGAGCTGAATGAAGGAAATTGACTGGGTGGATATCTAAGATGATTTTCAAATGTTACACCTGCAATACTTCAAACAGCTTGTATTAATATATAGGATATAAAGCAATTCAATGTTCTTCACTCTCTATCGTATCAAAATGTGTTGTAAATGAAGGATGGCTCTCATACACGTATTCAGTTGTTCGTCTACATTTGCTGATTTACGTAGCCTTATTTCCTCTGGTTAGGATCTACAGCTTCTGTCTGCCACCCTTCTCTCTTTATGTTTGTTGCAATGAGAACTGATGTTACCCTTTTGCATCGTCTTTATTATAATGCATACAATGTACAAATAATGGCTGAAACTGGACAGCTCAGACTAGCAACCAAGAATAATTAATTGTGAGGGGGCCAAAGGGGTAGTTACCCACAGAATATACCTGCAGGATCACAAACCATCGCCCCTCAGCCGTGCCCTCAAGGCCACACACACACACGCCCCTCTCCTCATTCTACACCGGTAGGCATACATCAATAGTCTGTCACTGGTATCATATTCACTCACTAATAACCTTGCAGAATTAAGACTTATAAACAAAGCAAGTTAGTCTGTCTTTATCAACGACAATGATAAATAATAAAACATCACTCTAGCACAGTGTGACAAGAGAGCTCACCGCTGCCTGTCACTCTTATTCTCTGATAATCATGTGAGGTTTAATTATTGATATCATCCTTCCTTTGATCTGCATCTCAACGCATTAACAAGTGTGACAAGATGGTGATCACATCACCTCTAGATGAAAATTCATCACACGAAGTGCTAGTCAACACTTGGCTGCCAGTGATGGTAGAATGCAAGACACACCATGTGGCAAACACCAGATTGCACTAATGGTGAGGCTATGATATTTATGTAGGGTTCATGAGTAACTAAGCTGATAAGTGATGTTTCAGTAAGGCAAGAAAACCAGGAATAGCAGCTGGAGTATTCCTTCACCCTGAGATATTAGATGATTCTACTGTGGAGCCAGACAAGGATAGCACACTCATCATACATATGAAAATATATATCACAGACATGGGAAATATACCATCACAATGTATGAAAATATCATTGGTCAGCTATAATAAAACCAAGCCTCTACATGACTATTACTGCAGCTAGATTGAGGACATCAGGTGACATGAAATGTTACCATGACTACTTGGAGTTGTGCATTTCACCTTAGAGTCTTTGCTTTGCTAACATTCTTGTATAAAAAAAAACCGGGAGATGGACCATACTAACTTCACTCTCACTGTACAAATGCTGACCATGATCCTCTAATAATATGAATTCAATGTTGGTATAATACAGATCATTCGCAATACACCTTAATTAGCTTGACTTGTAAAGGAGCAGTATAGTCAACTGAGGGTAAGTGAATGGCAGGAAGACACCTATGTACAATCATGCATTAAAAAAATGTCTTAAGAAGTAGTCAGTCTCTTCAAAACATTACCTTCGAGATTTTGTCATCTTTGAAAAAGATGACTTCATTCAACCATTGTTTCTTTGCAAACCTTTTCAAAAAATCACATCTAGAGGAAAGTAGAAATTATGGAGACGGAAAAAAAAACTGCATTACCAACTTATCGAACATTACAATGATACATTTTTAACATAAGATTGTAAATAATTTGAATTTTGATAGTATGACAACAATATGTATATAACCTAATTTCTTAGGGGTGACATTGCAGTGCGCTCAAAGCCGTAAAGGGTATATAGCCCAAGCACAACTTGCACTCAGTCCCCACAGCTGCACTTAGTTACACTCCCTAGAATCACAGCAGGTTGTCAAGTCATCGGTACTGCATTTGCATCCTCTTATGAATCACATTCTCCAAGACTTATACCATTAAAAATACAGATCTGTACATCTAAAAGCTCACACAATTGAAAATGACTTCCTAAATGAGGAGTTGGCCTAAAGCAGCTGGAGATGGACTTGGTACAAACTAAGCTTCATTTCCACATTGGAAATACTCACATTTTCTCCTGTGGGAAGACATAAGGCAGACCAAGCTGTAGCTAATGTCAAAGAATTAGAAAACTGTGACACTATCATGAAAACCATAATAAGTAATTTTGATCAACAAATATGCAAATTATAAGATCTTGTTTGGTGCTCCCAAAGTTGTAAAATAGTTTTCTCACTGAACACATTCTGGACTTGTAAAAACATTCTGGTTTCTCCTTTGATATGTCCCTAAAACAGCATTAAAATCTGCCTCAATACTGACAGGATTACTTTGTACTGTTGTGTCATGTAAAGATAATTCAGCAGTTCTCTTAAAAAAAGTGAACTTGCAATGTCTAGAGTATCAAGAGCAATATACAAGGGGAAAATAAAACTTTACATTGATGGACCTTATGCAAGGGTATGCCAATTTCGTCATCACTTTTTACCCGCTTTGTCACCACTTCTTAGTTTCTTGGAAGCTTCTGTATATGGCATATTCATATCAGAAAAGGCACCATAGCTGATGCATATCATGTATGCATATATTTGACTTTGTCGATGGAGGGTAAGGGAAGCAGAGTGTGCAGGGAGGAAAGTGAATCACGTGTAATAATTGCTAGTGCTATTTGGGTGGTGTGGTGATAAGTGAGTGTGTATTTGTTTCATAAATGAGTCTATCGTCCCACAATTTACAGTATGTTGAAGGAGGCTGTTCCAGTTCTGTATGATGTGTGGCAAGTATGAATGCTTGTATGCGTCAGTGGTTGTACTCGTTTGGTATGTGTGGCGAGTGCGAGAATGGTGTGTCATTTAAGTATACATGTGGATAAATGCTACTGTAATGTGATCAATGTACGTCTATGTGCTTGTCTGCCTATGTGGTGAATGGAGGAATCACCTTGTTCTGTCATTTGTTTACTGTCTTTGTTTTCTCTACTCTGTAACTCCCATTTGTGTAAAATTGAGGCAAAAGTTGGTATGGCAATACCAATAGTGTTACCTTATTAGAAAGCTAGTGGTGATGAAACTGATTCGATATTGGTGACAAAGCAGGTTTCTATGGTGACGAAATGGTGTTTTTGGTGATAAAACCGGGTTGGTGACGAAATGGGGTTGTAACCCTCATGTCAGTAAACCTGACCAGGGACAAGCACGCTTACTAGTGATGATGATGATCTGAGCAGATCCTGTCTCTGGTATACTGCCTACGTCAGAACTATAAGCACTTAAAGCTTTACCATAAAGCAAACACAATGATGGGAGTACATCTTTCCAAGGACTTGAGTGTGTTATATACATAGGCGCAGTTTGGCAGTAACAATCCAGTACAGCTGTGATCCTTAAAGACTTTTCTAGTTTGAATTAAGTACTTAATAGCAATAACGAGAAATTTTCAGGAACAGCTAAAAGAAAAATCAGACACACGAAATAGTGATGCTCCACCCTGGTCCCAAAGGCTCCCAAGACGTGGCCATCACTCAGCAGGCTTGTTCTGCCACTTGCCCTTGATGGGGTTGTCCGGGGTGAACACGTCGTAGGTTCCCTTCTCTCTGAAGGCCTGCTTGTAGTGCGTCATGCAGTACAGCTCCCCGCCACCCACGGAGAACCTCCCAACACTGAAAAATACATACAATTTATGTGTTTGCCAATCATCATAACCGCTCGTTGTTTACATAACTAAGCTCCTCCTAACATGTATTCATATATACTGAGCAGCTAGCGACCTAAACATTTTCAGATTAGTAATGTTGTTTCTAAAACAATGAGATTTGGCTCTCTAAGGCATCTAGATAACATTATTTCATTACTACACCACAAAAGTTGGACTAATAAATCTTCAAAACTAGCCGAAACAAAAACCAACCAACTAAGTGACTTGCATGGAGGCTAGTGAGCTATGTTACCTGCAACTTTCCCATGAGTACTGAAGGACGAAAATGAAAGTTACTTGGTAGATAGAAACTGAATGAAACACAAAAAGAGTAGTCAAAGCAGTTATAGATTATCAATATAGTATTAGAAACTGAATCTGAGTCTAAGCAGCAAGGACACATAACACAGTATTATCAACCCATTGAGAAAGCTTACTTGAGAGGAGAGTTGCATTTGCAGCATCTGAAGCAAGTCTTGTGCATCAGCCGGCCCGCCACCTCGAGCCTCTCCATGGCATACACTGTCTTGTTGCACTGGTTACACTTCTCAGCCGTGCCACCCTGCAATACATGAAAGAGATTAAAGCTAAACATCTAATCCTAGTGTATGTTGACTATTAGTGTTACTTCAATATCAAAATCTTCATCACATTTCCTTTCGTAAATCAATTAAGATAATATATTGCAACCCCTCGTGTTTGGGAGGGCTTATGTATGAGAAAAAGAATATATACATTGTCTGACCACATCATTTGGTGGCATGTGGGTTATATAAATAAACTTCTTACATCCATTATTCTTGCACTATTCTTTTCCCATTGTACCTGATGTATGCTGCCTTACACCTGTAGCAGTCATCCTATACCTTTTCATATGATGCATAACACTACATTTGAAGGTTCGTGAAATCAACATTACATCACCTGAGCCGTGTGCTTCTCGTTTCCAGTCCTGACATGTGTGGCAATCATAAATGTGAACTCAGTGTGTGTGTGTGTGTGTGTGTGTGTGTGTGTGTGTGTGTGTGTGTGTGTGTGTGTGTGTGTGTGTGTGTGTGTGTGTGTGTTGTGTGTTGTGTGTGTGTGTGTGTGTGTGTGTGTGTGTGTGTGTGTGGTGTGTGTGTGTGTGTGTGTGTGTGTGTGTGTGTGTGTGTGATTTAATTATATTTGTATTGACTTTCAAATGTCACTTCCCTAACCTACTCACCATGAGCGATTATAATGATGATTATGGTAAAGATGGAAAACATGACAAGAATGCAAGATATTTCAAAACCAGATAGATATCTTTATAGGTAGTTACAGAGCTGTAACTATGACAAAATAATAGTAAAAAGAAATACTGTAAAATAAAAAATAAAAACTTTAATATCACATGAAGAACCCCCATCATTTACAAAACCTGTAAGATATGTGATAGTCATCATTATTACCGTTATTATTATTACTATTATCATCATTATTGTTATTATTATTATTATTATTATTACCATTATTATTATTATTATTATCATCATCATCACTGTCTTAAACCTGATTTCCACACAAGTGAAGGTGAGATAAGAGAGCACAAGCCCTTCCAAGGCAAACAGCCAGGAGCCAGCAGGATAAATGGCATCACCACGAGCCCACCCTGGCATCAAGGTTCAGGCTGAGGCTAGGCACCAAACACTACTGTACTGCCTCTGGAGATAACAATAATACTATATAGAATACTTTCTCCACCACTGATGCTTATTGTCCCAGCAAGCCTATACTGTATCTCAAAACAGCTCCCATCATCTAAACCCACTATCAGTATAAATTAACTTATGTCTCAAAGGTGTTCTCCACAACAACCCATATGAATGTCTGCTGGCTGGACTGGAGAGACCTTGACTTCATTCACTTGTAAAGTCTGTCAACAGTTTTATCTCCATTGAACTGTAAAGCATTCAAGACACATGCAACACCCTGAGATTATCTAGTCATCAGGGGAGGATGGCGGAGAATGAGACACTTATGGCGTAAGGCAAGCACATTGCACAGTAAGGTAAGTAAGGTAGAGAGTGAAGGTGAAAAAGGATAACAATCTCTGAAGTAGAAAGACATCTTGGAGTGCCTGAGAGGACTAGAATTTGCAGACAAGGGAGTCTGGAGAAAATGGACAGGAAAAATTGCTAATTATTCCATGGTGGACCTCCCATTTATGCAATTTTCAGAGAACATGTGTTAGAACATGTATACAGGTATAGCAAAAATCAGGAGTTGTGAGGAAATTAGAATGAATAAACAATCACAATCATGTACTTACAAAGCGGCTTGTCTTGGCAGTATCAGCCATGCTGTTGTGTATTTGGTCAATTGAAGGACAACTCTGCTCGGACTGCTCCTTCCCAAACTCCCACTTAGACCTGAGCTCACTGATGGTGTTCTGGCTGTCCTCGTCGTGGTTCTTGCTTACTTCCTTCCTCTGGAAGTCAACTGTGTCATCAGTTTCTTGAGCCTTGTTCTTACAGTTTTCCTCTACTTCTTTACTTAGTTCTTCAGTTTCAAAGCAGTTGTTCTCTTCTTTTGTGCTTGTACCATTGATATGGTTTTCTTTATTGTTGGTCTCTTGCTCTTCTTGCAGCTGTTCACCAACCTCATTCCCTGGTTCGTCAAAGGATTGTTTTTTCCCTACTTCTTCTACTTCTTCACTACCTAGATCATCTACTTGTTCTCCTTCCTTTTCTACAATACATTCGTTTTCCTGAACTTCAAGCAACTCGTCAGCAACTTGTTCCTTGATAACAGGTTCGTCTTCGTCTGACACTTCAGGACTTTCTGAGAGATCTTTCCCGGTGCCTTCGTCCTCAGACTGTGCCTCTGGGTCCTTTGTCAATGCCTCAGATTGCTGCTCACAGCGATCCTGATCCTCCCCGCCGCCAGTCCCTCCCTTCTCCTGGTGCTGTGCCTTGTCAAGCTCCTCAGTACCGTTCAAGTCACCTGCAAATTTGGATTGCTGTTATTTTGAGTATTTGCAATGAAAATTGTTTGGCATAAAGAGCAACTCATAACTGTATTTTTTTTTTTATCAAATGTTTCCCACCATATTCCTTATCAAGTGTCCTTTGATGGGATTTTTTTTCATCTCTCTCTCTCTCTCTGAAATCTTCATCACATAGATATGTATCAGCAGTCCTACATAGTCCTATTTTTTCACTGGATGTGTTTTTTATGTTGTCCATCAGAACCAATAAAGTTAAGTGGCTATTTTATAAAGACAGGGAAAAGATGAAGATGTAGAGTGGAACGGAGCACTGCTGAGGCTGATGAGGCTGAGGCTTGATGACTAAGATGTGGCAGACTAGATGCATTTCATAAAACATTAAATTTGAAATCAAAGTAAAGTACTACTTGCTGGTCACGATTGGGTCATACATTCTATGAATACATGTGACATTGAGGCACGTCTGGAAAATATACTTAGTACAGGTCATGGAGATGTTATGGTGGAGACTGGAGAGTGATAGAAAAGTTATAAAAATCAACTATGTGCATACATCATATAGTGTCACGTTTAGGTAGTACGTGAGACGAAACTGCTAGGGGACTGTGAAGATCAAAGATGGAATGATATACGTGTGTGTTGAAAAATAAACTTACCGTTTGTGTTCAACCTGTGTTGTGATGAAACTTTAAAAAAGGTCCATTTTCATGGCCAAGACAAAGATGCAACCACCTACCTTTGTCTTACTAGTTAGATGGGACCACACTGCAAAGGGTCACTTACAGGTACCGTTTACTATGGTCGCATCGACTTATATTCGTGATAGCAGCGTTGTTGATTGTTGCATAATAGCAAGCTGACGTGTGCGTCAAGAAAGACAGACACAAAGGCTACTTTCATGGCCTGCACACAGGCATCCGTCGCGAGGGCAGGAGCACCGCCAATGTCATGTTGATATGGTATATAGTATGATACGTCGAAGAGAAAGGGGAAAACATAGGCATTGATTATAATTCCTTGCATAGAACAGACGCTTATCTACATACCACCCCGCACGCCTGAGTCCTGCTCGTCCATGGTGGGGTTTCCGCGTCACGCCGCGCCGCTGTCTCGCAGGCACTGTATTGCAAACACTCCGCGACGACCACTACCTTCTATTGCATCACTTAAGGCAGAGCACTGCAGACTTAACTTCTGAAATGAACATATGATCCACTCTTCTCAGTTGTCCCAGCGTAAGCGTGGTGCTGGAAGGCCGGGCAGGCCAGCAGGCAGGCCCGAAGCGTGGCGGAGTGCAGGTCACCGCGTGCCGCCCCCGAGGCTGCCAGGCTGGCAGGCCAAATCATGCCATCGAGAAGCATAGCACCCAGTGCGAAAAGCTTCCTCTGAATCATCATCATGACCCCAAGCGATGTGTCTGTTTGGCGTTGCAGTAAATCGACAAAAGAACTTTAAATGCTACATGAAAAGGTGCATGACTATACGTAACACAAGCCTACGCTATAAATGTACGACAAGCATAATGTTTCCCTGATAAGCACAATCAGGTGTTATCAAGCACAAGCAGGAAGCCCCGCAGTAATCACCGCGCACCCGTCATCGCCGCGCCACAAGCAACAGGTCAAGTGGCAGCCTGCAACATGTGGTCACAATCGTTATTTTGAAGGCGAACGTGGTTGGCATGTTCTCTTCGACTCCCTCCCCATACCACGATGCCGGTGTGTGTGTGTGTGTGTGTGTGTGTGTGTGTGTGTGTGTGTGTGTGTGTGTGTGTGTGTGTGTGTGTGTGTGTGTGTGTGGGTTTAGCAACAACCTGCATGATACACACACACTGAGGCACGAGCTGTGTCACTCACTAAGCTGATTACAAGAGGCAGGTTCACGATTCTCACTCACCACCACTGCCTCCTCCTTCAACACCACCACCACTACCACTATTCGAGTCACCACCATCACCACTATTCGAGTCACCACCACCACCACCAACTACTCGAGTCACCACTGCCACTACTACTCGAGTCACCACCACCATCACTACTCGAGTCACCACCACCACCATCACTATTCGAGTCACCACCACCACCATCACTACTCGAGTCACCTCTACCAAAGTAACTAAGATCTTAGTTACTCTGACCACTACCATCACCATCACTACTCGAGTCACCACCACCACCACCAACACTACTCGAGTCACCACTATAACCAGTACGCCACCATCACTCTATATACCACCTTTACTAACAGTTCTTCTAAGATCACGAACACTTCACACATGCTAGTAAATTTAACACCTACAACCATTACTATTACTACTGCTATGACCTTGGCTTTTCAAGATATTTACACAAGCCTCCGATGAAGCAATGTTTCATGACTTCACACAACTTCAAATTAGTCCACAGGTAACTTTGATTGTCATTCACTAATTAAACTCGCTTCCTTGTACACAAAATAACATACTGCAGCAAAAAACTTTTAAGACATACCTTGGCATTAAATCAATCACCTGGTTCTTTCATTCTTTAGACAGCAAGTGTAATGGTTAATGTCACAGGTGTTCCTTGAGTGTGGATTCAGTTTATACACTTGCCATCCACAATCTACTATCCTCCTAACACCACCTTCATCGCCCCTTTCCTGCCTCGCCCTTCATGATAAACTGGTTTACTCGGAAATTCAGCCCTCCCCTCCTCCCATCTTCGCTTGGCTGGTCACACTGCCCTCAGAACCTTTCAGTGATATTTGCGAATGTATGAGTGAGTGAGTGAGTGAGTGTGTGTACTGTGTATGTGTGTGTCGCTCGCACGCACAAACGCACACACATAATATATATATATATATATATATATATATATATATATATATATATATATATATATATATATATATATATAGATAGATAGATAGATAGATAGATAGATAGATAGATAGATAGATAGATAGATAGATGGATGGATGGATGGATGGATGGATGGATGGATGGATGGATGGATGGATGGATGGATGGATGGATAGAGATAGATAGATAGATAGATAGATAGATAGATAGATAGATAGATATGATACAAATGGAAGAGTATGTAAAAATTGGATAAGTAAATAAATGCGCGAATAAACAAATGAATAAATAAATGGATATAAAAAAACCTCCCACCCCATGAGGCAGGGTGGCCTTAATCTTCAAGACCCTTACAACAGTTACTGTCCGAGAGGTTAATCAAGCCCAGGGGTGTTGAGGGCGGGGGCGTGAGGGAGGAGGGGGGGGGGGATGTACACAGCCTGTCCTTGCTCCCCTTACCCGACTGCCTGAGGGCTCCGAACATAAGCTACATTACTGATGACGTAATTGAGAAATATAACTTGCACGCTACACGATTATAGTGATATTTGTACCCTTCAAAATCCAAGTTAAGGCAAGTCATCCCTCCTACAAAAGCTAAATTAATTAAGTAACATTCCTAAACGCGCTAAGTGACTACAGAACTCTCCCAAATTAACCCAAGTGACATTATCTATTACGTCACACGTTTAATTATCATGATATCTAAAACTTCCTCCCACTTTCCGTATGATGTACATGTAGGAATGAATGTTGGTCACGTTTTATGCACGAGCGCCATCCTGGCTATTGTCGCCTATCCTTGCCCCCCCCCCCCCCCCTGCGCCAAGTGACGCCAGATCGAAAGTTACTGAGCGCATGAAAACCTTCTTGGTGGCCTCAGTCTGACTCCTGGGGGGAAAATAATCGTAAGATCGTGATATTTAACACGGTAAACTCTTTTGAAATGTTTGTAAATGTTAGTCATCCTTTGGTAACCGTGGCAAAAAGACATGTTGCTCTAATCCCCGCTGGCCGAAATTACAACACTCACGGTGAGCTGGTATTAATTGGCCCATGACCGATATACGTAAATATACATCCTACTTGCCGGTGACTTGAAGGAATGACGCGACGCCTTGCAAGAAACACAAATCCTCGTCTACATAAACACGTAAGAACATAAGAACATAATAAAAAATAAGGAAGCTACAAGAGGCCGCGAGACCTACACGTGGTAGTTCCTGTTACTTAATACTACCTACATCCATCTTTCATCCCCATCCATGCAATTATCTAGCCTCCTTTTAAAGCTCCCTATTGACTCCGCACTAACTATAAAGAACACAAGCCTCGTCTAAATGAACACGTAAACAACATACTCATTTAAATCTTGAAGCTTTTTAAAGACTGTTGGGAATGGCACCCGAGGACGGTCTACTGTAGGCTACTATTTTCTTTCTTTCTGACCACCAAACAACAGCTCCTCGGGCGATCAAGGAGACTGTATGTTTATATTTCGTTATATTTTGCTATATACTCCTTATAATACTGGTCTACTGTCTTGTTTTAGTGCAATGTCTATTGTCTATTTCATTAGTGCTATATTTCTTCTACTGTCTTGTTTTAGTGTAATGTCTATTGTCTATTTCATTAGTGCTATATTTCGTCCTATAATGTTGCTGCATAGTGTTCATAATGTCCATTATTTAGCCTTACTAGAATACTGTCTAGTTTTAGTTTAACTTCATAAAACTGGTCAATAAACTATCTATCTATGCTACCCTGGACATGGAATTGTGTCATGCCTGATTAATATACTTATGATTCACCTGTTTTCACCCAGCCTTACCTCACACTGCTCCACCCAAGCCTGCTTCACCCCGCCCAGGGATTGCCCCACCCAACCTTGTCTTGATCAGCTATCCCGCAACCCCCCCACCCCCTCAACACACACACACACACACACAGGAGAGGAAGAAAAAATAAACACTGTGAACTTGAGGATTAACGGAGGGGAAATACACACAAGCACAAAACCCGCGTAGCCTTAGACCAGACAATAGAGAGGAAAAAAGGTCACTAACTCCAAGGAAACGAGGTAAATTAATGAGAAATAAACAGCAACTTTTCAAATGTCGTTTTCGAATGAGGAAATGAATAATGGGCATCAGCTCTTTGCGAAACGAGGTGAAATAATGATGAAAAAGCAACAGATCCCTAAAAAAGTTATCCTTTGGCAGCTTTCTAGAGAAAATTGCACACAACGTATCTCAACACACACACACACACACACACAGTGACACACACAGATGCGGTACACCAAAGCATATGAAGAAACCCGACACGAAGAAACTAGAGCCTCTCACAGACAGAAGAACACGGTATTTTCCTTACTAGAGAGAAGAGACAGTCACGTTTGAGAACACGTGGGCAGCAAAACAGAACACTGAAGAAACAGGACATAAGAGGCACCACAAGGCAGCGAGCTTTTTATGAAAGGCTGATTGTAATATAGAACAATAAGAATACGTTCCCTATACGATAAAAAAACCACCACTGAATTTAGAATGGAGGTCGAATATAAAACAAAAGAACATTACATGATACTAATAAAGATTACATATAGATAAAATATAACACCCAGAAATACCCTGAACTTTGAACCTAATGATGATACCGACAATAAATATTCAGAGACAAGAGTGATAACAATGGTGATAAAAAGAGAACACCTTCATAGTGGTACGATGACAGATTACAATGAATTTATAAAACCAGTAAATCATAACTTAATAACCAGGTATGATGAGGAGACATCAAGGTAAATAACTAATCCAAAAATAACATCAAAAGACATTGATGAATCACGAATTATGCAACACTGCTAAAACTGACTAGAAACTGATGAAAAAGAAGAGAGAGAGAGAGAGAGAGAGAGAAGAGAGAGAGAGAGAGAGAGGAGAGAGAGAGGCTGACTAAGATCTGAAATATAAGAGAACGAGAGAGAGAGAGAGAGAGAGAGAGAGAGAGAGAGAGAGAGAGAGAGAGAGAGAGAGAGAGAGAGAGAGAAGAGAGAGAGAGAGAGAGAGAGGAGGCGAGAGCTCTGACTCAAGCCTTTCCTGAATTAAGAGACATTCAAGATATGAGAGAGAGAGAGAGAGAGAGAGAGAGAGAGAGAGAGAGAGAGAGAGAGAGAAGAGAGAGAGAGAGAGAGAGAGAGAGAGAGAGAGAGAAGAGAGAGAGAGAGAGAGAGAGAGAAGGGAGACTGCCTACATGTAGTTATATTGAGACGTGAACAAAATATGAAACGGATAACAAAAGAAACAACAGATGGCAAAGAAAAGGAAAGAACACAACAAACTCGAACAACAACTTAACAGCCACGACCACGCAAATAGAGATAGAGAAATAAATAAAGGAGAGGTAGAAAGAGAAAAAAAGTAGGCAAGATAGGGGTAGAAAAAGAGAACAAAAAGTAATAAGGAAGATAGTATAAAAGTAACAAAAAGTAGACCAAGATAGGTAGAAAATAAAACAAAAAGTAGGAAGAAGGAAGAAAAGTAAAAAATAGGAAAGAAGGTAGAAAGAGAAAAAAAGTAGGCAAGATAGGTAGAAAAGTAAAAAAAAAGTAGGTAAGATAGGTAGAAAAGTACAAAAAAGTAGGAAAGATAGGTAAAAAAGTAAAAAAAGTGGTTAAGATAGGTAGAAAAGTAAACAAAAAGTAGGTAAGATAGGTAGAAAAGTAAACAAAAAGTAGGTAAGATAGGTAGAAAAGTAAAAAAAATAGGAGGTAAGATAGGTAGAAAAGTAAAAAAAAGTAGGAAAGATAGGTAGAAAAGTAAAAAAAAGTAGGTAAGATAGGTAGAAAAGTAAAAAAAGTAGGAAAGATAGGTAGAAAAGTAAAAAAAAGTAGGTAAGATAGGTAGAAAAGTAAAAAAAAAGTAGGAAAGATAGGTAGAAAAGTAAAAAAAGTAGGAAAGATAGGTAGAAAAGTAAAAAAAGTAGGAAAGATAGGTAGAAAAGTAAAAAAAAGTAGGTAAGATAGGTAAAAAAAAGTAGGAAAGATAGGTAGAAAGGCAAACAAAAAAAGTAGGTGATAGAAAGGTAGGCAAAAGAATAAGGTAAGGGATCAGAGCCTACATATCTATGAAAGACCCAGCAAAACCCTATTCAAGCTGCCTCACCCAAATGGTAGCCTATACCAGAAAACAGTGGCTCTCGATCTTGCCAAGTTGGGAAACCTTTCTCTCATATTCTTGGCACCATCACCCAGTTAAGCTTGTCGCCCCCGAAAAACTTCACTAAGAACACACACACACACACACAGCGCCAACAACAGGGTGACTCTACATTCTGAAATACGCATTCACTAGCTATTGCTCATCATCTCCGCCACAAGAGGTAAAAATAGTTGTGCCCCCTACAGCGAAGGAGGCTCTTGTTTAGGCTATTCTTCAATTCTTTATAACTAGAATGTTAGAGGGTGCTGTCCGTATCATCCTGTAACTCTATCTATGCTGCTATAAGTGCGTGTCCGTCTAGCTGTCAGTCTGCATATCACAGGTACTCAGTCAGTCTCTCTCTCTCTCTCTCTCTCTCTGATAACAGTATGCTTCATGATCTGAATCTGCACAGAAACCACGCAACTGCAAATACACATAACTCAGCGTGTATGATGACTATGTTCGGGTGTGTGTGTGTGTGTGGTGTGTGTGTGTGTGGTGTGTGTGTGTGTGGTGTGTGTGTGTGTGTGTGTGTGTGGAGATATATAGACAGATAGATAGATAGATCAATCAATCAATCAATAAATATATATATATATTATGAGAGAGAGAGAGAGAGAGAGAGAGAGAGAGAGAGAGAGAGAGGAAGAGAGAGAGAGGAGAGAGAGAGAGAGGATGAGAGAGAGAGAGAGAGAGAGAGAGAGAGAGAGAGAGAGAGAGAGAGAGAGAGAGTTGAAACATTTATTCATAGCTTACAGTTGTTTACGATAAGATAAAGTTTTTACAAAATATGTTGTACAGCTGCAACTTGCCTATATGAAGCTAAGAGAGAGAGAGAGAGAGAGAGAGAGAGAGAGAGAGAGAGAGAGAGAGAGAGAGAGGAGAGAGGAGAGAAGAGAGAGAGAGAGAGAGAGAGAGAGAGGCACTCATTGACTTATCGTGCCACTAGGTATTTCCCCTGCTCTGCCTACACTGCTCCATTGTTACTGCTGCGTCGGCCACAACCACGATCGTGATTCTCTCCGCGCCGTCAGTCTTTCACTCCCTGGCACGATAAAGATGATGTGACACTTACAGTGGCACAATCCTTCACCAGGCTATTCCTGTGTCAGGAAAGTATACTGACTATAGCAGGGATACTTTATTATATACACAGTAGCATTAATTATGATCTGGCACGTGCACGAGGGGGGGGGGGGGGGGGCTACAGAGGTTAGAGCTCCCTTTGCTCGTATATGTCCCAAATGTGCCCTTTTTCCGAACTTAATAGACAGAAGTTTGGTACCCTTTATGCAAATTTTCTGCCCCTCCCCGACCCCCCATCAGACAGATCCTGTGCACGGCATTGGTTATGATTATAAAATTAAAGGTATAGTTACTAGATCTTACCAAATGTTTACCCTTCGTGTCTCTCTTTTTTTTTCTTCTTTTTTTTTTTTACGATATATCAACGTATGAATTTCAAAACTAGACACATTACTGAAAAAATCAATAACCTTAATAAACGACAGCGAGTCTGACATGTATTGGCCGACTGGTCATGAATGGGTAGGTAATGAATAAATGCCCAAGATATGCTGCGTACTCGCCCTTCTGATATCATAATCAAAGTTACTGATTTTGATCATAATTGTCTCAGGTGGCGGGGCACGTATATTCAACTATTGTCGAATATCAACAGAAAATATCTACTACATCACCTGCAAGCTATATTCTTCTTTTTCCAGCATGATTTTACATGTCAATATTTTTTTTTCGTGTTGCTTTTTACATTCATGCATATTTACATGTATGACAATGGGCAAAAACTTGTTCGGGTTTTGGAGGGATGAAAAGTGGTCATGTTTTTTCTAATCCTACAGTAAACCCGACCACTGATAATACTGTCACTTTTCTGGTTCCTCCGCTATGCTATCACCCTTATCTGTGTCCCATCTGACGAGTTAATGCTACTATGCTGTAAATTTATACCCTCTCTCTCTCTCAGTCGCGAGGGTAGGTACGGAATGGATGTCATCAGAGAACGAATGACAGAAAGGCAAGGGAAAGAAGAGTGGTGGAGTCAGGAGGGACGAATAGGGAGCAACAGACAACAGGTTACTGCCATTTCATGAGCAAGGTATTTTTGGCAAGGTCGCTGGCGAGGCGGTTAGGTGGGTGGCGGCGACAGGTGGTGGGTGGTGGTTGTGGTTGCAGTGGGGGAGGGGGAGGGGCCGGGGGGGGGGGACTGTGTTGTCTCAGAAGTGTGCTAAGTAAAGACGACTGTATACTGTGACCTGTCTTAAGTTTCAATATTTCAACAACACACTCAACATACATACACACACACACACACTCCCTCTCACACAGTCACACACACACACACACGCACACTCTCTCTCTCACAGTCACACACACACACACACACTCTCTCTCATGCAGTCATATAGAGGCTCTTGTTATCCCCAAGGACGAATGACAAGGACGAGACAGGAAAGTGCACGAGTCTATCCACTGACCACACCACGTCCACCAACATCCAACACCCCTACAACGCTTGGAGAAAGATAAAACTAAAAAGAAGATTCACCCTGATCTAACTTTTCTCAACCCTTGATTTTTTTTTTTTAGCTAAGTCATGCTAGTGGTGTAAGGTAGGAGGAAGCTACGAATTCCTAGTATGTAGAATAGATAGCCAGATTACAATAACGCTGTACGGAAACGAAGCCCATTTAAACTATTTTGATCGTGTATAATATTTATACTAAAATAAGAATGTTATCCACTCTCTCTCTCATGTCTACACTTCTCTCAAGGCCTCTCTGATATCACTCTTACTCTCTTCAAGTTCTTTTCTACACGTTATCTGGCTCTCCAAAGTTTTCTTCTCTGCGATAACTCGTTCTTTTTCAAGCTAATTCCCCCTCTTGCCTCTCCTCTTAAAGTGCTCCTTCGCTCCAAGCCTCCTCCACTTTAATGTGTTCCCTTCCTCGCTACCTTTACATCATGTTCCATTACATAATAACATACTACAGCCTCTAATTTCCACGTGCTAACTTATGCCTGCCTACTAGTCTAGTTCCTATAATGTTTTTTCACCTATAAAGCTCTCATGTGTACTCTCTCAACACATGCCTTTCTGCCTCCCTCCCTTTTACTCACGTCTCACGCTCTCCCTCCCTCCCTCTCTTGTCCTTCTGTTTGTTCCCGTATTGCCCTCTGCTCTTTCACAGACATCTTGCTTGCCTCATATTTCTCCCACCACAACAAGGCAAAACATGATTTGAGGCACAGTTATCATTCAAAGTTGACCGTTCACGAGATAAACAAAGGCTACGTTACTAATATCTACGTTTGTTATCGTAACTATAGCTACTGTAGTTGCTGCAGCACTCAGGATCATGTTTACTGTATTTTCAGCAAACTAGGCATCCCAAGAAGATCTACAAAGCGCCAAGTAATAACGGGTTGGTGTACTGTTGTTCCCGTCAGCCAAGCGGAGGGTTATGTTATGCAACGTGAACCAATTACGAGCCTTGTTGTTGACATGCACATGATGGAGTGAGTACCCACAGTAAACAAGCGGACACATTCCTTATCTCGGAGAACAGCAGCACATTATTTACAGCAGCTAGCTTGGTGTTATCACGCAGCAATAGCAAAGCCCCTCTGCACCTAGCCTATCACCACATCCGTGACCAAAATCAATACTGCCACAGAAAAGCCTGATGACACACCACACATCAAAACAGTTTATATAACAATCATTACTTCACACCAAACCATTTTGAATATTTACAAGTATATCTATTATGCTAGCACATCTCACAAAACATTAGTCTTTTTTTTTATTCTTCAAAAATCAAAAATAACGAATTAAACACTTCAAGCGGTCCTCTGCCAGGTGTGAGGGCGTGAATTAAAGGCCTTACCTCGTCGACGTCAGTGACAGGTGACACGGAACGTATCTGGAGCACTGATAACGTGGCTCTGGGTGTGTGTGTCTATGTATGTGTATAGGAGTTGGAGGGAAGACCGGCACAGTGCTGGCTACACAACGTCCCAACCCTCAGTGATAACGTTCGCCGCCGGATGGGAAGTGATACTGCTCCTTCAAGTTCCCTGCTGTCGTCTGACGCCGCCCAAACTTTTCACCTTGCTCTCCGTCTTCCTATTACCAAGTAAAAGAATATTTGAATTAGTACATAATCACCAAAGAAATTACGTAAAATACATGATGAAGAGATAGAAGTCATACGAGACGAGTGAAATGATAAGCAATATGCCACGGCCAGCGAGCAGCTGCATCGGGTGAGGTTGTCATGGGACCAATGGGCGCCCGAGCGGCTCACGTCCTCCCCCTTTACCCCCGGCTCCCTGCGGCTCACTCCTTCCCTCCCTCAAGGTCCCCACTCCCCGAGCTGTCTGTCCCTCCCTCTTTCTCCGTTCGGATTCTGGCCAACCTTTTAAAATATTATCGATGCTATTATCTGCATGTAGTGGCTTAGCAACTAAACATCCAACAAACGCTAGGTACACTGGAGAGTTATTGATGTCACGAAAAACATTATTTTAGCTAAGTAATATGGGATAAAATTTAAATTTCTATGGACCTTTCTGAAGGCCACAGTGAGTCACATATTTTCGGAAATGCTCCCGTCTCCCGATTCCTGGGATGCGAGCGGAGATTTCCCTGAGTTACCCTTTCCCTTCAACACGGCACTTGCGAGCTGCTGCTGTGTATGTGTGTGTGTGTGTGTGTGTGTGTGTACTTTTAACGTGCAAGAATAAGGACTCACGCAATCTTCATTAATTTATGTCAGTGTAATATTATGATGTACACTTTTGCCAGGTGTCTCATAACTCGATTTCATTTAAAATATATATGTAAATCAATATACAAACAACTTCAAGAAATAAAAAGTAAAAAAGTCAATTGTAAACATGTGTAGGTAGCTACCTCAGCAGAACACCAGTATAAGGAATTTATCTTCAGAAGGAGTGATGTCATACATAAAAGACGCGAAGGACTGCCTGACATCACGTCCTAATAATGCGTCGCCGCTGGACGCATCACACACGCCATGCAGTCAACAGAACATTCATTCCGAGTGCAAAGCATGTATGCATAACATATCATTCAAGTGGCGTGTGATGTAACCCGAGGGAAAAATCATGACTCATTCGAAGTGAGGTATTTTCCTTATAGTTTATAGCATAGCACACGCGTACAGTCTTGAGTGTGTGTGGCGTGATATTGATGACGGGTCCAAGATTACCATGTTGCATGACTCATCTTCTCGCATTAGTTTTGTCACCTCGACGATAGCACACACACACACACAACAAAAAAACCACACACACACACACACACACACACACACAATCACACTACACGCCCCTGTACGTGCCACAAAAAAAAAAAAATTACCAATCTCATCTAGATAACACACACACATGAACACACACACACACACACAAAAGGCTATGTTGTATACGGGGGCTCTTCTTTACCCAGCCTCTACTGCCCTGAATGTTCTCTCTATCTTTAAACTTCCTCCCTCGCTCAGGGCCGCGGGGCAAGCGGGCAGCTCAGCCTCACCCCGGGCCGTCCTGTCAACACTCTATCTGTCAGTCACTCAGGAAGTCAGGCGTGTCTTATTACTGCCCTCCACCTCCCACGGAAATGTCATGAGCCCGAGCAGCTGTCAGATAGCTTAATACTGTGTGTGTGTGTGTGTGTGTGTTGTGTGTGTGTGTGTGTGTGTGTGTGCAGAAATATGGCTTGGATATTTTGTATATAGTAGGCTACATTTCATGGTATTTTTCGGAATAAAGAAAACCCCAACAAATTGAGGTCAGGGGACGAGATAAGCCGTGACATCCTGCGCTCCTGATATAGCGTGGGGCTAAGGATACTATATTTATTTACGCTCTACAGTTTACACTATAAAAAAAATAGTACGTATGGATGCGGAGGATTTACTGCGCCTGAGATCGTCGTCGCTTTGATTCAAGGGCAGATTAAAATTATCTGATCGTTGCGGCCCATTACCTGCGTACATTTACCGCGCAATGTGTAAGGTGATGCGCCGAATAGCATTGGAGAGAGAGAGAGAGAGAGAGAGAGAGAGAGAGAGAGAGAGAGAGAGAGAGAGAGAGAGAGAGAGAGAGAGAGTCCTATATTCAACCACTAGATCAGTTCGCGACTCAATCAGCTATAATGTGAGCACACACACAAACACACACACGAGCAATACGCATACGTGGGAACTCTCAATCAGTTATAACGTGAGCGCACACACACACACACACACACGTGCACGAGTGAGCGAGCGCGCAGATATAATTATGGTCGTTCATAAAAACCTATGGGACATACATTAATCATCACTTGGCCGGAATCCTATGCTCGATATATTCTCGTTGGCAACACTTGGCAAGACAGAACTTTGTGTCACACTGATTCCTCAGGGGGCAGGAAGTCACACTCAACAAATACTGTGAAGTGAAAAACACCAAACTTACATTAAATTGTGTACACTGACATTTCGTTTGCAAAGACATAGTATGCATTATATTCGTTTTAGACACAGCTGAGGCCACAACACATCAGAGCCAAACTATTGGATTATATCACTGGTCGACACCAAAAATGGTTCTGAGTTCATTGTGTGTGGGTTGGAAAGCATTTTTGCTGCTGATTTAAAAAATGGCATTGCTTTTTCTCTAGCACGTATAGTTTTTGAAATATCGGCATTTCACATTTTAATAGCTATTATAATTATATACGTATATATAATTATATAATTAATCGAAACAATCTCCCTACGTTAATATATATTACTCGTAATTAAATTCTGGTGGTGCCTGCGGCTTTATTAGGACCTAATGTACATATCTGGCAAAAAATATACTTAAATTATGTTACTTTCACGTTGTAGCGTCCAGCAATTAGCCCCCTATCATGTTGGGACTGAATCGTCCTTGGTATGGGGTTTTCCAGGGGTAGCAATGTCCTGGTGGAAAACTTTCCCCCCTGCTCATCACTGACCGCGCCAAGTTTCTTTGGGGGAGAAATCAAGATGTGAAGGGAAAAAGTGGATTTTGGGGGTGACATCCGAGCCCCAAGCGCATGGTAACTCTTAAACCCATGTCATTTACAAGCTCCTCATAATTCGATGCTCGAACATTACCTAGGTAGTTCTTTGTAACACCAAAAAGCTCTTCCAAGCAGCTTTTTCCAGGGCAGTTAGGCTCTTACAAAGTCATCATCATTGAGTAGTTGACGAATTTGAGGGCCATTGAAAACACTTGCCTTTACTTTGGCTTCAGATACAGTGCGTTCAAACTTTGCAAAACAAATACTGAAAGCCAGCACCTTTTTGATCATGGCCTTCCACAAAAATTTTATTAACCCAAGTTTCAGATGCAATGGAGGTAAGTAAAACCTTTTCACTGTAAACAAGAGGTTTGTACATACAGTTGAACCTGCCAGGTGAGTCTTTCGGTCGTGGCTGGCCTTTTCCTTTTGTTTGTAATGTTTGCGTCCGCTCTAGAGTCCACAAACAAAGAAAACACATGTGCTTAGTGCAACCTAACTGGAGTCCTAGAAGCAAGGAGATTACCTTCAGGTCCCCAACAGATTCCACTGATGTTCTTCATATTTAACAGCAGATAACAAAGTCTTCATATTTTCATAAGTTTCACTCATTTCATGGCCATGCGCAATTGGAACACTCGGAAGCTTATTTCCTTTATGCAGAAGAACCGGCCTTTAGCGTTTTTTTTCCTGAATCTATGAACAGCCCCCACTCACTTTATCATAAGTGTGAGACTCACAAAGTTGTTCCATGAGTGTGTCAACATCAAAGCAGTAACAGAGCTTGTGTTCCATCTTGAAGAAGTTTAAAAGTTCTTTATGTCTACGACGAAACGTGGTGATGGAAACTCCTTGTAGCAAATTCCTTTCCCTTTGAGACGAGATTCAAGGACTTCATTTTTCTCCTTGGGTAGAGCTAGGCCCCTAGCAAGGTCATGTAGCATTCCTGACTGATGAATTTGGGCTCTCTGTTGTCTGCCATTTCTTGAAAGTCTGTATCCAGGGGATTATCCTCCTCGTTCAAATCTGATTCACTTATAGCACTTGCAATTGGAACATTTGGAACTGGGAGATCAGGACCATGTGGGACAGGCCTGATGGCAGAAAGGTACGTCAGGATACCTGATTTTAGCTCGCGTTTTACTGAATATCCTTTGATGTTTGTGAGGCAGAAGTAGCAGTCAGTACTGTGATCCTTTTGTTCACGCCAAAACCATTGGATGCCCAAAAGCCATGCCTGATGGCCGTTTGCCACGCATCCATCCATTAATGGTTCACACAGGGGTTGCATGCTACGTGAGGGGCCCACTTCTTATCTTGATCACCTATACGGCACTTGAAGTAATGCAAATAAGCTGCTTTAACATCTTTGTAAGAGGTTTCTTCAGACTGTCAGGGGTAAAAATTCCACATATGTAACAAAAACTGTCCGATGCATTCACACAGTTACGGCGCTCCATCACAGCCCGGTACAAGGTACTATATACGGTAAACCAACTAAAATTAGGACCCCACTAAATCAAACACATCATATCTGCAAAGAAAAAAAAAATGTTTAAACATTATGTCAATAGCTGTACGATCAGTAGGTAAAAATGTACTAAAACAGCCTGCTAACCCTCGCCAATACGCCCGCGCGCACACCTCCCCTGCTCACTGCACAAACCACACTGACTCAAAAACACTGCACTGCCTAATAGGCTTGAGAAAAGAAAAGATTAAGAGTTTTAAATGAAAACATTGGGAAACCTATTTTTGCTGATTTACCCATATTTTTTCATGAATTGCGTCTGGTTCTCAAAAACTGGACGTGATAGAGTTAATTGAACATGAGATTCGAGTTCAGCAGGGTCGATTTACCTATAATCAGCTTCATTTAGTCCAGAACCATATCTTCGATTTATTTTGTCGACCAGTGTTATCAATGCTTTGGTGGGTGGTGAGGGGGCGTAGGGACACACAGGTGGTCGTGGTCTAAGTGCTCGTGAGGGGGGGCGAGGTGGAGGCCAGCTGTTGTTGGCATTGTAAGAGGTGGTCCTCTTAAGGCATGGCAAATGCACCTCTAGGCGGATGTTTACCAAGATTCACGGCCAAGATCACTCTACATGCAACACGGAAATGGAAATGCATAAGTTCTATCAAACAAGTGATGCTCGCAGCTCGTGGACGTGGAGTGAAGGAGGCAGAGAAGGGTAGTATCAGAGAGCTTACCGCTCTCTGGTAGTATGGCACGGACGTGGAGTGAATGAGGCAGAGAACGGTATAGTATATGGCACGGACGTGGGGGTGTTCCTGACGAGGGTCTTGTTTTGGGGCACGGTGGGGCAGGTGGTGGAGGCCCTCATGCCCATCCCACTCTTATGCCGCCCCTGCCAAGTATTTGCCCTTCCTACAACCTATTCTCGTGTGCCACAGCAACTTGTATTACCTACTCCTCGTGCACCCGCTCGTGTGTATACGCTACTACAATAATGTCCACGAGACCTGTCATGGAATAGCGCGTCTTTCCTAATGTTTCGTGTAAATGCGTGACGGAGGGCAGTGATGCACAATCAAAAGACTTTCAACGTAAACTTGATGAAATCATACATGGAAGACACGTTAAGTATACCACTTGCTACTTCAGCTGCATTTTATACTCTCCACTCAAGACTCACTGAAAATATTCAGAAGCAGTTCGAAACTGTTACATGGTTGCTAATACCAAATACAGCCTCCCTTATCAACTAATTACCTTAATCCCTGGTCACTGACCAACACCGTAAAACAAACTTGTGAGTTTTGTCAAGTACCCGAAAAAAGTATGGTCTACCCACGTCCCGCACTGAACGGGTAGAAAAAAATCCTCTCCCGAAGCGAATAGGTAAATATATTATCTATTAATGCATGGTGACAGAGATAATGAAGGTTGTAAATTTATCATTCATGTTACCTCAGATGAATTACTCGTTTTGACAGCAAAGTCGAGAAGGTGATCAATACCACGTGTGCCATGATTTGCATTGACGTGAGATATACTGTAATATGACATTATAATTTATGGGGAGGCGGTGGCCGAGTGGTTAGTGTTTGGAAGTGGCAAGCTCGGTGTACCGAGTTCAAATCCCACCAGGTGCCAAAATCTTGCGGCAATCGTCGAGTGGCCAAAGAACAATCATATGCTGCCCTTACTTCGATGGCAAGTGCATCGGAGGACACAGGGGGGCACCATGAGCCTCTAATCACAGGCGCCACTATAAAAATCCAGCCTGCGCCACCATGGGCGAGGGCCAACCATCATAGCCAGTGGTGTACCGAGGGGGGTGGGGGGGGGGTGCATGCGGCCATATATATATATATAATATATATATATATATATATATATATATATAATATATAATAGAGAGAGAGAAGAGAGAGAGAGAGAGAGAGAGAGAGGGGAGAGAGAGGAGAGAGAGAGAGAGCAGAGCGATCGAGTCCAGTTATCGACTTTTTCAGAAAAATTACTCTGCGAACCCTTTAAACTTTAGGAGCTCTTTGGTCATTTCCTTACTATATGTACTCACCCTGAACGTTTCTAGACCTATCATGCAACTCTACTGCTAACCAACTGTGTAGACGATTTTGAAATGTTTAGTGCTCCTACTGCACAAATCAACGAATCGTGCATACAAACAGGTAAGTTAACGCATAATTATATCCATGGATGTGTTTGTTTATTTCAAGTCGGAGTGAAATATCTACTGTTTTTAGCTGATAATCTACAAAAATAGGTCTCATACGAATGACATGGTTGCAGTTTGTTTTTCTGTGATGACCTCTATATGTAGCTACTCTCCGGGGTGTCGATAATTGTGTACATAAAAATGAAAGTTCCATAGTTATCGACAGTATTAACTTTAAGGCATATTTTGAATAAAATAAAGCATATTTGAAATAATTTTTTCAATGTATAGTTACATTAGATCTTCTGTGATACCACTTTTAAATATTGACCTTGTACTTGCTCTCGTTTTTCACATATAGCTGTTCAAATAAATCCTGTCATTACACACTCGTCCGTATCAGACCACATTTGTATTACACACGTGACACGTGTGTTTCATTATGGCTACAGTACTTTGTCGGCTTACTTCATTCTGTAAATACCTGCTGTCAGTTACGTTTTTGGTTCACTTTGTACCTAGGATTTTGCTTGTAATAAAAAAAAAATATTGTTACTGTCGATAACTGCATGTAGAACCCTGTCGATAATTGTGTAAGGATTTCCCTTTCTTTTACTTGTTATACCACGTGACATACAAGTGACTTTGCCCCGTGATACCTCGTTTTCTACTCTGCATACAAACCATTTGGCATGTGATATCTATCTATCTATCTATCTATCTATCTATCTATCTATCTATCTATCTATCTATCTATCTATCTATCTATCTATCTATCTATATATATATATATATATATATATATATATATATATATATATATATATATATATATATATATATATTTCCCGTCCGTCATTCTAATAACGTAATACTTTTGTAGTCAAGTAATATAGACAAAATTTATCAGTCTAACTTAAGTCATTTGCATAATTTACTGCTTGATCACAAATTTGCGCTCCGACTCCTGGCTCGACGATTACATTAACTCCCTCACTCACCAAGTTCAAGGTACAGCTGACACAACATATCCGTCGTGTGGGAGACAGAAGACCGAATTGACACTTGACAGTCACCCATCCCGTCCACACACTGTACAGAGTCGACTACCGACGTGTACTGGACACGTTGAGTGAGCAGCACCAATATAAACGTACTCGACATGTTGAGCAACTCCATAAAGTTCATATTACATTACATTTTATAGCAATATTCAGTCAAACTACATTTCATAGCATATTATAATACCATTTTATGCATTCTAACTTAAGTTAATACTTCAGTCATATGAATGGTTATTTCTGTTGATAAATTTATGATTACTCGTCAGATTCTTCAACGAATATGAATACTTTGCCCAAGTATTCAAATACAAATGAAAATACTTTGATTTTTAATAACTAATTCAAATATGAATACGGATAAACCTAATTACCGTATTAGAATGTCAAAATACTTTATTCATTTACCTCATGGTATAGTAGGTGTTGTATGCAAATTATTTAAAATTATTTGCAGAGAGTAAGGCTGAAACAGATGATAACCTCAGAAAATGGAGGTGTAGAATTCAAGAGTAAATGTGCATAAAAACAAAGCTCATGATGATGTATCATCAGTCATACATCATGAGGTATGCACAGTCTGCAGAAATTTGTTGAAGTTTTAAATGTATTTCATGTAGCGTATGAGGCATGTAAGTGTGCAAAATGTAATGGGATGAGAGGTATAATGAAGAATATTATTTTTGAATATACAACATAGGTACAAGATAGATTGGCGAAAATGAAAATTCCTTTGAATATGTAGTTTTCTTAGTTATACAATAATTTGCACAGGAGGCAGTGCTTGTGCTAGGGCAGTTAGGTATCAAAAGAAGAAAGGAAGAAATTCATGTACAGTACTGTAATTGTTGCCATTACTAACATAAAGGGTCTCCCTCTTTGATCTACATATACTGTATGCTAAAGACGCCTGGGCAGTGAATGAGGACAATGTTTTCAGGCTAAAGCACACAGAGATGAGGATGATTAGACTTATTTTTAGAACATCACTGAGGGACAAAGGGAAGCGGAGGGAGCATAACACACGGAGGGAGGAGGAGAATTGAGTGTTTTGGTGCGGTGGTGAGAAGAGGTCTCCTCATGTGGCTTGAGCTTGAGTGAGTAATGGCAAAGAGTGAGCGAGTGAGTAAAAAAGAATGAGATCTGAACATAAGTAGTAGGGTTTCCAGGGAGACCTATGAAAACTTGGAATGAAATACAGTGGAACCTCGCTTTTGTCAGTCTCAGTTTTTGTCCTGCTTTGAACAAAAAAATTGCTCAGAATTTTGTCTAAAATCTAAGTGTTCGTTGTTTACACAGCTCTTTACTTTTTTTTTCTCTCTCTCTCTCTCTCATGCACACACACACACACACTGTTGAGTTTCACATAGAAAGTTCTAGTTCTTTTCTTAATTATTTTTTTCAGGAACTACATGAATTATTTAAATTAGTTAATCACAAAATATTCTTTTGCCTTAAAATTTTTATATCTTCATTTGATTTTTTGTTGTTGTCATTTTTTGGGTCTTAGGACCAATTATCTTTATCCACTTGCATTTTAATGGTAAATATTACTTTGGTTTTCATTATTTTTGAGTTTTGACCTACTCGTGGGAACAAACTGATGACAAAAACTGAGGTTTCCCTGTAGTTAGAATGGTCCACATCAGGCGCTGTACAATCACGTGAGTGGTTCATGAGCACGAGGCTGCTGTGGTGCGTGTGCAAGATACAGCCGATGCTACTTTGCACTTCCATCATATGGTCGTCCTATTTCATAGTTTTGATGAGAATAGTAGATAATGGTACATGTCAATTCAATAAATGCTTGTAATCTGATAGCAAGAAGAGGAAAAGTCTCATTTTAGGTAAGTTTCACTTCCTGTCCACCTTGATCTCTCACATAGCCTCTGGCTGAGGTTGAGGGACTTTAAGAGCAAAAATATTCATCTTTATAGTTTTACTGATGACAATAAAGGAAAATAGCTCATAGAAATAGCATATATAGTTATCCCATTACAAAATATTTCAAATAAATATGTATACATATATGTAGTACATACATAGGCTACATATGTTGATATTTCAAGCAAACCTATGCAGCCCCACCTTAGGTCCTGCCTGAATATGTATAGAGGGTTGGGACAGAAGAGCAGTAGCTACATTGAAATAAAGGGAACACAGTGGATGAATAATGACTTATGCAAAATAAATATTTTCAAAAGCCTGACTACTATGTCTATGCAAGTTACAGCATTATCATACAAGGCCAGAATATGGTTCGAGGCACTCACTCCATGTTTCTGAGAAGGCAAGTATAGGAGCTGGAGTGGCGCCTCGCTGCACACACAGGACACAACAGCTATGACATGGCAGGCTGCCTGCCATTCTTTATGGTGTCACTCATGAACATAACTATTGCTGCTACAGCAGCTCCTTAGCCGTTCAATGACCATAAGTATTAAATTCATTCTACCTCCAAAACTAGGTTGAGAACTCAGAAAGATATTGATCAGTGATGTCTGACATCACTACTTGCATACTTCCATTGCAAATCTTACACCCACGCACACACACACATGTATCATTGTGCCCAACTTTCTCCTCTGAGCTTCCTGCTAGGGTGGCTCAGTGGTAGCAGCTTGGGTTTGCAATACATCATCCTAGTGTTCGAATCCCACTTACTGCCCGAGTTCATTCTGGCTTGGTGGCAATTTGTATCTTCAAAACCTTTATAACATGAAACCTTCATATAATAAAGTAAACAATTAGAGTTTCTGAGCTCCCTGTAAAATCTCCAAGTCATATCAAATCAGAAGCCAAAGTGTAATGTTGCATCTGTTTGATAAAAATAAACACTGGCTTTGTTTGAACTTTTCTGTGAAGCAGCTCTTGTGGGTAGACCTTGTAATTTTTTGCCAAAGCTTTATATATTACTAAAATAATGCAGGCCGTAATTTATACAGAATAGCTTGGCAATGATTTTCATGTGAGAGGAATAGTGCGGAATTATTCTTGAAACGTGGTCAATGAAAAAAGCAGCTGCTTTCAACCTAAGAAGGTAAGATTTTTAGTCAAAAATAGCCACAGCTTTAACCTAATCTTAATCTCCCAAGGTTATGCTATAAACACGTTCTTCTGTTAAGATTTGCAATTAACTGATAACCTCTTTAGTACCAATTTTTAATGCAAGATTCAATGCTAATTTATTTTCTAAGAGTGGTATTTTGCATCAACATAACTTATCTATACAGTAACAAAATTATCTTCACTTTGGTGAATTCCTTAATTTGCGAAGTAGATTTTTGACAAAATTTGATTTTTTTTGTAGAAACTTAAGTTGATTAGGTTACTTAATATCATTTTGTATATTTAGAATGTATACTTAGGATATGTTTTTTTTGTTGTGAACGAGCTGCTCTGTATTTTGTGCCAACACTTTGAAAGAAACCTTCTGTACAAAACAACCACTGAATGTTGTGGAACGGTTTAATTGAGCCTTAAAAACACAATTCCTAAACTCAAGCCATTCTAAAATTTTAACATGATGATCACCACTGTTATAGATGAAGCTACTTTCTAAGCCAAGGCTTTAGTAATAGCTGTTGATGTTTTATAGCTAGCTAGACCAATGAAAGTAGATAACGATCACAAGTCTGGCACCAACAATTACCACACCACATAGTGGCTAAAACCAAGACAATGCACCTCGAAGTCAACCACAAGTTGGATACAGTTTTCAGTGTCCAACAGTAGGCCACAGAGGCTACCCAAATAGGCAGCCAAAAAAGGTACCCATGGGGATATACACAAAAAGCTGAGCAACATTAAACTGGATCTCATTACAGGCAAAGTCTGCTTGACACTTGTGGTCACACGCTATGAATCCCTGTTTCCTACATACATATCTCCACGACAACGAATTATCATCATTTGGGGAGAAAATGAAAGAAACTTAAAAAAGGACATCAACAGGGGAGAAAATTGCAAAGAAGACATGACCGGACAAGTGTTATTCACCCAGGACCAAGAAAAGTTCAATTTGGTTGCAAGAAATACAGAACACTAGTTATTACTACAAGGGTCCCTCCAACAAAAGTACAGAAACTTGCACATATATACACGCTTACATATGAGAGTACACATAGGCATTTATAAAGATGCATATATGCAACTTCTTTCACACATACACACAAAATCCTAATTCATTTACATGCCACTCCTATTTACACATAAAAGGAAATAATCACAAAGAGTAATGATTTATAAAAGGGGAATGATCTTTTGTCCATAAAGGAAATAGCCTTATCATAGAAAAATTACACACAACTACGCGCACGCAGACGCACACACGCACACACACGGTAAAATCAACAATCTCAGTTAGGCTCACCTGCTACAGAAGTCCTCATGATACCTATGCTTCCTATATTTTCTTGTGCATAAAAATGTGTTGAATCCTGTCTCAATGTCTATCCTGCTTCCTTTCTGTTAGGTGGAAAGACATTAATCAAGCAACTGTTGTGAAGAATTGAATATAGAGTTTGATACAAGTGATTCTTGACACACCGGTAGATTATCATGGGGATACAATCGCAAATCTTCCACTGTTGAGTATAAAAATAGTTATGGTATATGCATGGTTTAGTGGGTGCTAAGAGCTGATGATTGGTATGTCTTAGGGCTTGTTACATTGCTTGTGATTCATTTACTATGTAGGTCACAATCATTTTGGAAAGTTTCATGCTCCACATTGATGCTTCTATCAAAAGGGCACCGATGATGCAAGGGCAAGCAAATTATGTTTAGTGCTATAATATAATGGAAGTTTTTCTCTACATTCTTTTTCCAAGTTACTTCACACAACCTTCACTTGCCGGGACAATGTACTGCTCATGTCTAAACAAGGATATATATAAGCTAAGAAATAGGAATAAAAAAAGTTAACTTTGATTTAAAAATTTGATTCAACACATTCACTACATCATGTATGAAAAATAAGTTAATTAAAATTTCCTCCTAAAATACTACGGACTGTAACTCACGTCCACTGGCTTATCCATATAATCACAAAGAGGCTGTTTAACTCATTTGCAATCACTATTTCACATTTCAAATATGTTATCATTAGGCTACAACTTAATGTAAGAAATTGCACCACATACCCATAAATTTCATTATCCATTTAACGCAAAAGCAAACAAAGTCTTGTAACAAAAAATAAGTAATGTACACACACAAGCAAGGACGTTCACACCCTGCCGCTGCCTGCCAGGCTGCCAGGCTGCCCCGCCACCACCACGTATCACAAGGAGTATACTGTACAGGAACACCACACATCTTTTGATCATGGTTTATCATGTACGCAATTGGTGTCATCGTTCTCACTGCAGCTTGGCTGTATCCAATGAATTGAAACTTTAACAGTGTCTGCTAAATCTTCTCTGCTCCAAACATACCCTCAATGAACAAAGTACTATTCTTCTTATCTATATAAATACCATTAATACTAAATATTTTACCTAACAATGAATATAAAAAAATAATATATACTCTAGAAGAATTTAGCAATTCACCCCAAACTCTGTACCTCATAAAAAGTTCAAGAAACTCGCTCATCACTTTGGACTTTCCAACACAATGTTTTTGTTCCACATGACGCACGTGTCTGCACACGCCAGGCATTGGCGGGAAGGTCACTGAGCATCAACTTTCTCCCAGTCGTCGTCCCAGTTGTCCCAGGTGTGGCCCTTGCCGCCACCACCACCACCACTGCCTCCCACGTCCACCAACAACTCCTGTTCAGCATTACCCTCCTGCAAAGCAAAGGAAAGTAAATGTTACATCACTACGATGTCTGCCTTCATCTTCATCCATACAGCGTTTTTAAACATGCCACACAGCATCTATGCAAGCATGCACTAATCTGCAGCTTTTTATATTAGGCTGAAACACTCAACTATACCATAAAAGTAAGTGGGGAATGGTATACTTTACAAAGTTTTCTATAATGTCATCCATCTAAGCCGTTGACACCACAGCTACTCCACCCATGTACCTTGCTTCACAAAAGTGGTGGGCAATGAAGCTGTTACATCCTATGCCTATAAACAATAATATTTTGATGTGAAAAAATAAGAAAAAAAATGTTTCAAGCAATAAAGGCTGTTATTGCTACCCAGTGGCAGTCCCTTGCGGTGTGCGTATGTATTACCCGACAGTTCAATAGCCTAACAAACAACAACAAAAGGTACAACATTTTAGCAAAAACGTAATACACAGCCTGCCTTCTACCTTGCTCAATCCATGAATATGTTTTCCTTCTTATATATTTTTTTAGAATCATAAGTTCTTTTGCTTTGTCATTTATTTTCAAAGAGAGGAAGTGATAACATTTCCAATTAGGATAACGGGCAAAGCACAGAGTCACCAAATGTAAATCAATGAATTAGAACACTTTGGCTTTCTGGATGACCTGTTCCTCACATCAACATAAAAACCTAGACTGTTTGGTCAATCATCCAGTTCAGGTTTGGTCAGATTCTAATTTCAAGATAATGGTGAATGACAACTAGATTACAATGATAAAACAAAGATGGAAAAGTCTGCCTCCTCTCGACTTCCTTCATGTGTTTGGAGTCACGTTTTCTCCCATTATTCAGAGTTGTCACTGCAGACTGCATTGTTAAATATTTTTTCATACATAAGTCTTCTCCCAAACAAGTGGGGTGGCTTAAAACACGAGAGCAGTTTGTTCACAAAAATAGGCATCCTAATTACACATCCTGAATGCATGCATATTCTGAACAAATTAAATGATTATAAGAAAACTGCCATATTATTTTACAAAAAATTCAAAATTCACCATTATATCTGCACCTCTTGTACCCCTTTCCCTACTGAACCTCATCACTTTGTTCTGGGCTGCATTCACTTTCAGCTTTCTTCTGTTACATACATAAGTTCTGTAACTAGACTTCGTAGCCTCTCCCTCCTATCTACAACATAATTATATCATCTCCAAACAGTAAATGATTCACTTCCTACTGTCTCTACTCTCCATAAACCAATCTAGCTCCTTTATCTCTGACTTTCCTGACCCTGGCTTTCACCTCCTTCACCACTCCATCCATGTAGATGCTGAATAACCACGATGACCTAAACATCCCTGTCTGAGTCCTACCTTCACTGAAAAGTATTCCCCTTCTCTACCAACCCTCACACTTGCTTTACTTTCTCCTAAAGATACTGTTCACAGCTCTTGATAACTTCCCACCTACTCCATACATCTGAGGTATCTGCCACATTGCCTTTCAGTTCATTTTGTCATATGTTTTCTCCAAGTCCATAAATGCCACGTACAGATATCTTCCATTTCCTATGTATTTTGTCACGCATTTCCTCAAATATCAAAACTTCAGCTTCACTTTCAGTTTTCACTTTTCAGTTCACCTTCAGGTCATCGTTCGCCCTATCTCCCTCCCCTCTTGTGCAGGCTGGCAATTCATTTATGAAATACAATGCTGAAAGTTTTTGAAATTGTGAAAAATAAAGCCATAAAAATGTTGAAGACTAACTAAGGCGGGGTTCACACTACACGTTTTTGCTGTCCGTGTCTACGTGGGCGTGGCGATCAGTGACGTCACAGTGACGTCGCCCCGCCACTCCCGCAGCCACGTAGAAAGAATTGGGAGCTCCGAATAATGTGAGTTGAGACGTGCGTCTCTCAAGGTCAATGACGTCATCACTGCTCCAGCAATGTGGTGGTCGCGGGGAGCCTGTGTTCACATTACACCGGCAGGAAGTGACGTCACTGTGACGTACTGTGAGTCACTGATGACAAGACGCACGTAGACTACGTCCAGCAAAAACGTGAAGTGTGAACCGGGCCTAACTATCCAGAAGTCTACCCAGCCTAAGAGATTCAATATGAAAGTATGAACCACCGAATCACCTTTTTAGTAGAGCTTCTAGTCTTCTTAGTGACGTTGTTGGCATTCTTCTTTGAAACACGAGCGTTAGGAGAGGTCTCTGTTGAATCCAATTTTGTCTGGGCAGGTGAGTTTGGCTGGCTGTTGTTGCCCCAGTCGCTGGTCCAGGTGTCATCGCCCCATCCATCATTCGACCTTGAGAAGGGGGAAAACACTGTTATTGCACTGTTGTCTGGTGCCATGGCAAAGTAAAAAAATATAATAACTAAAGGTTATGAGATAGCGAGAATTTAGAAACTTAGTTCAAACAGAGTCCAGATCACAGCAAATTTATGAAAAAAACATATTAATATCAAACAAAACAGTCTAAAGGTAATATACAGCACATATATCAAGACTGTGAGGTAATGTCTTACTCCACACTGCAACTTTCATTATTAGGCTTCTCATCGTCACCACAGGCATCCCCAACACTGCTGTCAGGGTCAGAGGCGTTCGGCACACTGGTTCCAGCGGGTTAAGGGTTCAGGAGGCCATGCAGATATTTGATGAGCATGCAAATAAGATTTCCCCACCACCAGTGTGAGCATCGATGGAGGATAAACAACCATGAGTAAGGCCATGAAAGGGCTTGGGTTGCGTTGTCCAATAAGGGTATTAGTGGGTTGTTATTATGGCAAGTTGGAAGCATGTTATACTGATCATGCCTGACCATGCATAATGTTTGGGATATACTTATAGGGCTACAAAACAGACCAAGTTGTCAAACACTAACACAAAGATTATTTCTATCATCAATCGGATTTACACATGAGTGTTCTTCATAAGTATTTCAGCTGATAAGGCTTGTTCATACAGTAGGCTCGTAATTCATATTTGTTTAACTTGAAGTAAACAACACAATATCCTATCACATATATGCCTGAAGGCCATGCTGACTCGTCAAACAGTTGGACAAAAGCTTATAGCTCACCTGTTGTTGTCTAGGCGTTGATAACCTTCACCAGGACTCAGTAGAAGGGAGGAGCGTTCATGAGGTCCTCCGGAGTTCCCTGTGAGGGACAGGGTTCCCATGCCCGCGCCGCCGCTGCCCCAGGCGCGGGACGCTTCATTCCAGCCTCGACGGGACACCTCGCTCACCTGCAAAACAATTACACATTGGTCACCATGAAACATTTAATTATATTTTATGTCCCACTGTTACTACCAGATTCTTAGATTGAATA
>JACEEZ010000232.1:355000-360000 GCA_016584305.1 Chionoecetes opilio
ATCACACACACACACAACCTTATTCTACTACATTTGCGTCTTTCACTATGAGAACATCATTCGTGGGGACGCGAGCACAGTGCTTTACTATGAGCGACGTGTGACGTACCTCAAGGCTGGTCAGACAGGTAAGTACTGTACCGTGTCCGCCTGTCTGCGGGGGGGGGGGGGGGGGGGGGGATGAGACATCAAGTGAAAGTATTTAGTACACACACACACACACACACACAGTGCATTTATCTAATAAACAATGACCATTTGCAAACAGGAACTGTCAGTCAAAGGGAGAATGGGAATACCAGGGCGGGATGGCGGTATTTGCTCCGGTGAATAATGGGACGCCTAAACTACCGCTCCTCCTCTCGCGCGTATTGGCAGCTATAATTGTATTCTCCAAAGGGCATCATGCACTTGGCGCTGCCCACGACACTCCCTTAAAGATGAGCACTGCATGCACGGCCGCCCCCCAGCACCCCGCACCACCACGAGGCGCCATGACCTGCCTACCTGCACAGCGGGGCTGGGAGGCAGGACGTGATTGCACACATCAAAGTCACTCTGAGGATGCTTGTGTAGTTTTTGAAATGTTACGATTCTCGACAAGCGGTGAGGACTGTCTGGGAGCGTCGCGTTGTTACCGTAAAGGTCACTTATAGAGCTCTATTAGTGTCCTTGGTTACCATATTGCTTGGTGCTCAACCGAGTGCTGGGTTAGCGCTGGGAGTGGCGAGGCATCACGGCTGACACAAAGTTACTGATATCAGAAAGTTTGTGCTTTGCCTGACGCCTAAGTTTGAGCATTGCGCGGCTTCACTAAGTATTTGCCTCATTCTCCTCTGACCTCTCTTGACCTACATAGTCTTGCCTCTCACCCACTCCCTGACCTCGGACAACCTCGTGCATACCTCCTTCACCAATGTTAAATCCGGGCTCATACCCACCTTGTGCTCCACCGCCCACCCGGCGTGCTTTATAGAGTCCGTGATGGCCAGCTGGGCGCGGCGCACGTGGGTAGCTAGTCTGGTCTCGAAGAGCTTAGCCTTCAGCCGACCGAAGGCCAGCCTGGAGCCATCCTGCCGCGGCCACTGCGCCAGGGTGACGGGCCCGCTCTTCTGGCAGGACAACTCTTCGTCCTCTTCACAGTCATCAATGTTGTTATGCAGCCTCCCTCGGCCCACACTCACATCCCCGTTATCCATGGTCTTGCAAGCACTGGTGCCGCCCTCAGTCTCCACAGCAAACCTTCGTCACTAGCACTTCCTCTGTTCCTTTCCTCGCCGCCTGCGTCGCGAAACCTGCCAGGCCAACGCTGTCCTCCCACTACTCTTTCTATCTCACTGAACCACCCTGCATCTCTCTCTCGCCGGCACACTTCACATGGCAGGCTACACTACACTCCACTCTGCAACGGTAAGGTCCGTAATATCCTGTCCACCAGGAAGGCTCCCCCAAGGACCACACGGCCACTGCCATCAACCCTCTCCAAGTCCACCAGCTAGAGCAGCAAAACGCATTATTGCAAATATTAAAGGGAAAATGGCATTCCAGATTTAGCCCGCGAGCAAAGTGCTGTGTATACCAGTGGGGTTTGGGTGGTGGTCTGAGGCCCGGCGTTCTGTTCAACCTCCCAACCTTTCTTTCCGTATAACCCAATCCCCTGGTATAGACGTGAAGGCAATAAATAAATAACTAGAAAGAAAGAAAGACGGAGAAAAACGTAAAGAAAGGAAGGAAAGCATAAGATGAAGGGATCACGTGATATCAACGTGAAGGTCACATAGAAGGGAAAGCATGGAAAGAATGTGATATACAAATAATAGACTCAAAGGGTGTGTAGACGTGACAGAAAAGAAGAGAAAAAGGAAGAGGACGGAACATGGGAGTCATTATGAGGACGCGCGCCATTGCCTATTAAGAGGAAATAAAACCTCACCTCATCGAAAACACTTCCTCCTTCCCCCCTCACACAATTATTACGAAAGATATGGCACTGCACGATGTATATGCCACCTCACGCCCGCTCCACCCCGCCCAGCCAACGCATGACAAAATACCATCACCATTACCGCCCACCACATATACTATTACCACCACCACCACCACCGTCACCTCAACCACTGATTGGAGAAGGGTGTGGCGTGATGGAACATTGAACTGTGCTTTGTCCTACCTTATGAGACACCCCAGGCAACACCCCCAACTCTCTCTTCTCTCTCTCTCTCTCTCTCTCTCTCTCTCTCTCTCTCTCTCTCTCTCTCTCTCTCTCTCTCTCTCTCTCTCTCTCTCTCTCATCCCGTAAGTAATTTCATCTCACGGACGCGACAGTCTCATACAATCGGATATATCTACCGCATATATACTCACAGCCAACCATGCACAGTGAGTGACGCTGAAGCACACAGTCATTCACCGCAACCACAATACCACTACCACCACACACCACTCTGCACACACCAGCTATGGCCCACACACCACAAACGCCCACCACACACCATAGCACCCACAATCCCCCTCCTAGGCTATAACACTCTTGCCTCCCCACCGCATTATCCTCAGTCAACAAAGCTAGCCGACTCTCTCTCTCTCTCTCTCTCTCTCTCTCTCTCTCTCTCTCTCTCTCTCTCTCTCTAAGCACCCATTTAGAGCTTTCGGTTTAAAACTGTAAAATTAATGAAGCCACTACCATCATCACTACTACTTCTACCACCACCACCACTACTACTACTACTGCTACTACTACTACTCTTACTACTACTACTACTGCTACTACCACTACTACTACTCTTACTACTACTACTCTTACTACTACGTACTACTACTCTTACTACGTACTACTACTCTTACTACTACTACTACTACTACTACTACTACTACTACTACTACTACTACCACTACTACTACTACTGCTACTACTACTACTCTTACTGCTACTACTCTTACTACTACTACTACTACTACAACTACTACCACTTCTATACACACATTACATAATCATTTATACATGCCTATTGTGGCTACTTAAGTCTTAATCCTACTCTATCGCTCGTCCCATGGGTTTTTTTTTCTCTCTCTCTCTCTCTCTCTCTCTCTCTCTCTCTCTCTCTCTCTCTCGTGATTGTGTGCGTTTAGGCTATAATATGTATTTTTGCGATGTATTATGTATATCTGATCGATTCTCTCTCTCTCTCTCTCTCTCTCTCTCTCTCTCTCTCTCTCTCTCTCTCTGATTGTGTGCGTTTAGGCTATAATATGTATTTTTGCGATGTATTATGTATATCTGATCGATTCTCTCTCTCTCTCTCTCTCTCTCTCTCCTCTCTCCTCTCTCCTTTTCCTCTCTCTCTCTCTCTCTCTCGTGATTGTGTGCGTTTAGGCTATAATATGTATTTTTGCGATGTATTATGTATATCTGATCGATTCTCTCTCTCTCTCCTCTCTCTCTCTCTCTCTCTCTCTCTCTCTCTCTCTCTCTCTCTCTCTCTCTCTCTCTCGTGATTGTGTGTATATATGTATTTTTGCGATATATTACGTATATATATATGATCGATTCCCTGTCTCTTTTTCTCTCTCCATTATTCGATTACTCTTCCTTTACCCCCCTTCCACCACCCCCACCACCACCCCCATCACCACCCTCACCACTCCCACCACCACCCCCACCACCACCCTCACCCCCCCACCACCACCACCACCCTCACCACCACCACCACCACCCCCCCCACCACCACCACACCCATCACCACCACCACCACCCCTTCTTCCTCCTCCTCCTCGTACACCGTTGCCTCTTATTCACACCTCATTGCCTCTCCTTCTTCACTTCCTCTTCCCTTGTTTTTCCCCCTTTCCTCTCCCTTCTTTCCCTTCTCTGTCACCTACTCGTTGATATCATGCTCTCTTCATTTTAGGTTTTCTTTCCTTTATTCTTTCCTTCTTTCTTTCTATATAATTTCATCTTTCTTTTTCTTTCTTTTACTCCTCTTTCCTTCTTTTTTTCTATATTTTCATCTTTCTTTCCTTCTTTCACTCTTTCACTCCTCTTTCCTTCTTTCTTTCTATATATTTTCATCTCTTTCTTTCACTCTTTCACTCCTCTTTCCTTCTTTCTTTCTATATATTTTCATCTCTTTCTTTCATTCTTTCACTCCTCTTTCCTTCTTTCTTTCTATATATTTTCATCTCTTTCTTTCATTCTTTCACTCCTCTTTCCTTCTTTCTTTCTATATATTTTCATCTCTTTTTCTTTCTTTCCTTCTTTCACTCCTCTTTCCTTCTTTCTTTCTATATATTTTCATCTTTTTCTTTCTTTCATGCTTTCACTCCTCTTTTCTTCTTTCTATCTATTCCATCTTTCTTTTTCTTTCGTTCCTTCCTTCACTAACACTCTCGGTTCCTCCCTTTATTGTCTCTTGAACGATTTATCCTCACTGACATGTTTTATCTCTCTCTCCCATATTTATCTGAATATTTATTTTATTCCACACTTAACGGACTCATCTTTTTCTCTTCTTTTTCTTTTCAGTGTTTATGAGAGAGAAACAGAGAAAAAAGAGAGGGAATGTGTTATATATTCATACCTCTGATAACAACACTACATTCTCTCTCTCTCTCTCTCTCTCTCTCTCTGGGTGTGCACAAATTCATTTAGTTACCAACATCATAGAGCCAGCTGGGTAGACTCACCAAACACCACCACCCCTTTCCACCACCACCACCATACTGTCACCACTATCAGAACCACCACCACCACTTTTCATCACCACCACCACCACCACCACCACTCTCTGTCACCACCATCACCACCACCACCTCCACTCTCTGTCACCACTATCACTACCACCACCACACACTGTCACCACTATCACCCCTTCCAGGTCCTCCTCTATTGATTCTTACATATCACCACCATCATCACCACCACCACTATCATCACCATCACCACCAACACAAAGACGACCACTTAATAACCTCCTCCCATTCCTTCCCATCTCTTTCTTTGT
>JACEEZ010000232.1:365000-431752 GCA_016584305.1 Chionoecetes opilio
CGAAACGTATAGGTAACAGGGACAACATGATAACTATAATAAGAGGTTATGAAGACAAAGGATAACAAGGAAAAGATGATGATAGAAGCAGACAAAAATTAAAGAAAAAAATGAACAGAAAAAAAGGTGATCATAAAATTTAAAAACCAGAAAAAATTTAGATAAGAGATTAAAGAAGAAAAAAACACAAAAGTAAGTTGACTAAAGAAGGAAATAGGAAAAAAATAACCGAATCGAGGACAAAGAAACAGATAAATGTATAATTTAAAGCAGTTTTTTTTTTTTTTTTTTTTTTTTTTTTTTTTTTAGTTCATCCGTGCCAGAAGGAAATTTTGGATAAGTACTACCTATTATTTGTTTTTTCGAATTGGTTTCTTGTGTGTGTGTGTGATTTTATTTCTTCTTTAAACTAGAAGACGAAACATGTTGAAGTTATAAGATAATTAATATTCTCTCCCTGCTATTAGCCTCACAGCCGCCATCTCATTGAAAAGGTCCTGTCAGTCCCTCCTGAGATGTCTTGCCCTTGCCAGAGCCTCCACTTCAGCCTTGAGTCTGACGAGATTCCCGAGGATGGCGTCCATCTTCCGAGCCTCGTGATCCTCCAGGCCCAGCAGGCTGTACACACACGTGGCCTTGGGCTCGTGGCTGGTGGAACCATCAGCCACGCTTAGTGCCTGGGCCTCCGTGTGGGGCTGTTCGCTGGCCTCCTGCACCGTCTGGGCCCGGCACGCCAGGCCGGCCTCCCGCTTCTCCAGAGCCCGCACGATTGTGGACAAGGAGTCCTCGCGACGCGCCTGTCTGCGACGGTCCTCCTCTTCCTCCTCCCTCTGGAGGGTCAGGGCGCGGATCTGCGCCTGAAGGGACTCGTAAGCCCGCCACAGGCACCGTGCCCCGCGCCACATTCCCTCCAGGGCCTGGTCCTTGGCAGCGGCCTCCTGCTCCCGCATGCACGCCACACACAATGTCCTGCAGGAGTCTTACGAAGCCCTGCAGGACAAGTACACTGCACTGCAAGCCGAGCAGTCTGTGGTCAAGAAGGAGCGCAGCGACCTGCAGGAGTTTTACGAAGCCCTGCAGGCCCGGCAGTCTGTGCTTGAGGACCACCGCCTCAATGCAGAATGACAGACTGCGGGACAGCCTGCAGGACACCGTCAAGGAGCTGCAGGCCACCAGCTCCTTGTTCTTCTGCTGCACAGCCTGGAGCTCATTGAAGGTGTCCGGCAGGCTGTCCCGCAGTCTGTCATTCTCCTTCTCTGCATTGAGGCGGTGGTCCTCAAGCACAGACTGCCAGGCCTGCAGGGCTTCGTAAAACTCCTGCAGGTCGCTGCGCTCCTTCTTGACCACAGACTGCTCGGCTTGCAGTGCAGTGTACTTGTCCTGCAGGGCTTCGTAAGACTCCTGCAGGACATTGTGTGTGGCGTGCATGCGGCCGAGCTCCTTCTGCATGGTATCATGCTCGGCACGCAGCGCCAGGTGGTCCCGCAGCAGCCTGGCGTGCCCCTGCAGCTCCCTGGCGTGCTCACTCTCCAGGCCGGCGTGCCTGTGCTGCAGCGCGCCGTAGTGCTGCAGCAGGGCCATGTGCTCCTGCTGCACAGCACTGTGCTGCACGCCCTGTTGGTGCAGCTCCACGTTGACGTTGTCCAACGCGGCCGCCAGGGCCTTCACCTGCCCCTGGAGGACGAGCCTGTCCTCCAGGGCGCTGTGGCTCGTCGCCAACAGCTCCTCCCTCTCCAGGACGCAGCGCGCCAGCCTCGGGTCGCGCTGCCCTGCCCCGCGGCGCTCCCCGCCGCCAGGCACATCCACAACAACAAAACTAACGTTTTCATTGTTTAATCTAATTATTGTATAATAGAGAACAAATGAACATCACGTGACAGAAAATAAAGAGAATAACAAAGAGGTAAGAGAAGAACAGATCAAAGAGAACAGAACAATGGAAAACAGAGCGTGAGAACGAGAGAGAGAGAGAGAGAGAGAGAGAGAGAGAGAGAGAGAGAGAGAGAGAGAGAGAGAGAGAGAGAGAGAGATCGAGAAAACAGTAGAGAAAAGGACGATGAGACGAGGACCGAGAGAGAGAGAAGAAGAAAAAGAAGAGTATTGGAAACATATAAAACCCCTTAAATACAGGAAAAATAACATAAAAGCGAAAAAACATATGCGAGGAAAAAATAGGGAAAAGAAAGCGGGAAACAACAACACAAGAATACCAGCTCATGATTTTCCACTTCCGTCTAATTATATTTTTGCTCCAGGGAAAAGCTTGGGCGCTAAAAGTTTTGTATTCTTTCGTGTTTTCTTTTTTTCATCCTAACGTAATGATGAAATAAATGGGAACTTTTTTTTTACCTCGAGTGAATAAATCATTTTCATATCATTTTTATTTTATTCAATGTTATTTTCATCTGAACCTACGTCGTGATTTTTGTCTTTTTTTTTTGGTGGGTGCAAGAAAAAAAAATAGATGCGTTATTAATTTGTTTTCCCGAATGAGTCAGTCTCTCCTCTCTCTCTCTCTCTCTCTCTCTCTCTCTCTCTCTGAAGGAAGACTAATAGACAATTGAGAAAACAGAAAAGGATTGGAAAGGATAAATAGAGGATATAAATAAAGGAAAAGGATAAATAGACTGATAAAAAAAAAAAAATTACCGCGTGAAAGGAAAACTTGGTGGTAAATAATATTCTGATACAAAAGGGAATGTTTATAATTTTGATGAATGGGAAAATGAAGTAAAGGAATTTTTATAGGCATAGATATTTCTGTCGGAACGTGGAATGCAGTACAGGGTGATGTATCCACTTTAATAACCTTAATGTCATCGTACCATGTGTGTGTGTGTGTGTGTGTGTGTGTGTGTGTGTGTGTGTGTGTGTGTGTGTGTGTGTGTGTGTGTGTGTGTGTGTGTGTGTGTGTGTGTAACCTTAATGTCATCGTACCGTGTGTGTGTGTGTGTATGTGTGTGTGTGTGTGTGTGTGTGTGTGTGTGTGTGTGTGTGTGTGTGTGTGTGTGTGTGTGTGTGTGTGTGTGTGCGTGCGTGCGTGTGTGACCTTAATGTCATCGTACCGTGTGTGTGTGCGTGCGTGCGTGCGTGCGTGTGTGTGTGTTGTGTGTGTGTGGTGTGTGTGTGTGTGTGTGTGTGTGTTGTGTGTGTGTGTGTGTGTGTGTGTGTGTGTGTGTGTGTGTGTGTGTGTGTGTGTGTGTGTGTGTGTGTGTGTGTGTGTGTGTGCTGTGTGTGTGTGTGTGTGTGTTATTTTCCTATTAAAGAGACCTGACGCTTTAAATAACCTTGTATAGTAAAATTATATGTCGACGTTGCGTAATATTAATTTTGTTTCTTTGGTATAATTGTATCCTACGTCTATAAATATTAGCAAAAGAAATATGAGGAAATCGCGGGGTGATTGAAAAATAAAATAAAGTAAAAAAATATTGGCTATCTATGCTTATAGTCCGCAGGAAGCAAATGGCTAAATAATTTTCATAAAGCAGGCATTGTTCATTTACTCTTTGGATTGTATTCTTTTCTTTCCCTAGTGCCAGTAGTGAAATTTAATATTCAGAGAAACTTGAAGACTTGAGAAAGTAAACATTCGTTATCTACCTTCTTCTCTCTCTCTCTCTCTCTCTCTCTCTCTCTCTCTCTCTCTCTCTCTCTCTCTCTCTCTCTCTCTCTCTCTCTCAATCATAATTGTAAGATTCTTCTTGAAATCAATTGCATTCCTTCAAGAAGCAAATATCCGCCTCAAAACTGTGACTTTCCTAATGATCAATTGCAACCCTTCTAAAAACAATACAAGTAATTAAGTGAGCACACTCATTCGAATTTTTTCAGCCACTTCCATGCTCGCAATTTTCGCAATTTTCATGCTCGTATTGAATTCACACAGGTGCGTAATTAACCCCGCAGCTATAATACCAGTCATCATTTTCAACATTTCCTTGATATTCGAATAATCATGATTAAGAAACAGATAAAGACCTATACACACCTAATGCATAGCAAAACACTTTTGTAACTACGAAAAATATAAACCCACGAAGGCAATATTCATCGCTCAAACAATTTCATCAATGTCGATTATAACTCGTTAAGAAAAATAATAAATAAACACAATGCCAAGTGACCCTATAGATAAATTGACAGCGATAAAACATGGACCCCCCTGGAAGTTAATAATGTGAGCTCTTTTATACAGCCCCGGGAATCCTGGCAGGGACGTAAAGGTCAGGGTTATATCAAGTGTTTATCGACTTGGGAGACGATTAAGGTTACGTCAATTAGTCAAATCCGTCACTTTGGTCCTTGTCACGGTTCCTGCCACCCAACCACTACCCTCCTTTCTGATTATACCTCCTTTATCTTCCACTCCTCTTCCTTCTTCGCCTTGCTCATTTCATCTTTCATGTTCCTATATTTAGTTCTTCTTTCTTTGCAATTCTGACACTATACATCATCGTGTCATCTCCAAACAACGATACTTGATTCATGACGTCACTGCGCCGCAACGCCAGGGCCCCGGTGGCGCCGCTCATGATGATGACGATGATAAGTGATGATGAAATCATTATCAATACTATTACTACTACTACTACTACTACTACTACTACTATAGTATACTACTACTACTACTAATGCTATTAATAATAATGGCAATAATATTAATAATAATGATAATAATGATAATAATGATAATAATAATAATAATAATAAAAATATTGGTAACAATAACATTTATTGAAAGAAAGAGAAAGAAGTCTGAGAATAATCATAAAAACAATGGTAACTATATAAAAAACTAGCTGGCCGGAGCTCTGAGACCTCAAACAAGCGTACGGTCGGTGACCTTGCATATCATTTCCTATGACATCATGTCTCTATATCACATATTTCAAGAGATATTCCGGTAAACTAATTGATCTTCAGCATGACCTTTAAGGTCATTTCAAGGTCATCACTGAATTTCAAGCACATGATTTCCTACTGGTGATGCATTGACACCATAGTTGTAAATCGCATATTTAACAAGTCATTTTATGTAAATAGATAAACCCATATTAAGTGAGTTATTAAAGGTTATATGTACGACCTTGACCTTTGAGTGACCTTGACCCTGGTCGAATGGTGCCCATTTTAGAATCTTCATATTCAACCTAGAAGAGCACCAGCAGGTTTGGTTATGATAGGTCGGTCCATTTTCGAGTTATCGTGTTTATAGATACAGACAGACAGACGGACAGGCACTGGGACACAGACGACAACATTTATACTCCCGCCCCCTTTTTGGAGGGTCGCAATGATAACTTCAACAACGATAAGGTCAAACAGAAACTGAAGAACAGGAGGAAGAGGATGAGGACAAGGACGAGGAGGAAGAGGAGGAGCAAGAAGAGGGAAGAAGAGAACGAGGAAGAGGGAAGAAGAGAACGAGGAAGAGGAGGAGCAAGAAGAGGGAATAAAAATAGTACAAATAAATAATTATGGAGGCCTTCAATCACGTTCCTAAATATAGAGCGTGCCATTCTCTTTCTCTCTCTCTCTCTCTCTCTCTCTCTCCTCTCTCTCTCTCTCTCTCTCTCTCTCTCTCTCTCTCTCTCTCTCTCACACACAAACACACACACACAAACTAGTACCATTGACTTGCAACAAACATTACACAAACTTATTTCAAACAGAAGAACATAATTGATGAGCAGACGAGGACGTAGAGATGCTAACAGAAGAAACACACATTGGGAGGTGAAAATATGATATGTCGGTAGTTGTAGTAGTGATAGAATATTCGTAGTAGTGTTAGTAATGGTGGTGGCAGTAGTAGTAGTATTGGTGGTGGTGGTAGTGGAAGCAGTAGAAGCGGTAGTGTTGGTGGTGGTGGTAGTGGAGGTAGTATTAGTATTAGTAACAGTAGTAATGGTGGTATTGGAGGCAGCAGTAGTTAGTAGTAGTAGTAGTGTAGTAGTAGTAGTATTGGTGGTGGTAGTGGAGGTAGTATTAGTATAGAACAGAGTAATGGTGTATGGAGGCAAGTGTGAGTAGTAGTAGTGTAGTAGTATGGGGTGGTGGTAGTGGAAGCAGTAGAAGGGTAGTGTGTGGTGGGGTAGAGAGGTAGTATTATTATAGAACAGTAGTAGGTGGTATGGAGGCAGGAGGAGGAGGAGGAGGGAGGAGGAGGAGGAGGAGGAGGAGGAGGAGGAGGAGGAGGAGGAGGAGGAGAGAGGAGAGGAGAGGAGGAGAGAGGAGGAGGAGGAGGAGGAGGAGGAGAGGAGAGGAGTAGTAGTAGTAGTAGTAGTAGTAGTAGTAGTAGTAGTAGTAGTAGTAGTATAGTAGTAGTAGAGCAGTAGTAGTAGTAGTAGGAGCAGTAGTAGTAGTAGTAGTAGTAGTAGTAAGTAGTAGTAGTAGTAGTAGTAATAGTAGTAGTAGCAGTAGTAGTAGTGATGGTGGTGGAAGTAAACACTATTTTAACAAGAGAAAATAAATGATCAAGAAGAATAAATGAGGTAAACTTGGAAAAAAAACAAAGAGGGCGAGAGCATGTACAAATAAACAATACAACTAAGAAAAAGTCACACAAGCACCAAACAAACAAACAAAAAAGGTAAAGTAAATAAATAATAAGATACGTAACAAGAGAAAAACACACCTAATAAAACGAGCTAATAAAATACACTTACAACTTGTCAGTATCCACAAAACAAACAAACACAGCCATGTACAATAAACAAATAAATTACATATCATCACACTTATGCCCGTATTCGTAGTCACATACCATCATTGTACGTGGTCATTGTTCACTTTTTGTCTTGTCCTAATTAAATCAATATGTCATGCCAGTTCTGTTGTGATTGCAATAGGAGTACTGTATGATTGCTCTAGTACTTTCCATGTCAGCTACAAGATCAAGTGAATAATTTTGACTGAGTAGAAATGGAACAAAATCATAGCAATTACCACGAGCAATCATGGTATGTGACTACGAATACGAGCATAAGAGCGAGAGCAAAAACAGACGCCATAAATAAAACAAATGAAACACGCCAACCGCAAAGTAGGTAAGGTAACATTCATCAACTGGAATCACACACACACACACACACACACACACACACACACACACACACAACACACACACGTAACAAAATGTAACATACAAAAAATAAAACACATGAAAAAACACCTCACGAATATATAACAAAATTACTCGGGATATAAAAAACGCAAAAGGAATGAAAACGAAAAAGTTACTCTCTATTGCTCTACACCCAAAAAGTATTATACATTCTTTGTTATTCACGAGTACACGGGCTATGATGCTTCTCACACAGACACACAAAACAGACACAGACACAGAGACACAGACACACAGACACAGACACGACACAGACACAGACACACAGACACACACACACACACAGACAGACACAAAACACAGACACACACACACACCAAACAGACACACACAAAGACACACACACAAAGACACAGACACAACACACACACACACACACACACACACACACACGACGAAAGAAGCATGACAGTTCTGCTCTCGCTAACTCACTCAATTTGTGTCTTGCCTCTATTTGTGCACTTTTTTCTTACTATTCTTCCTTTGTACTTGTATTCCATTTCCTTTATTACCTATCTATTTACTCTCTGTCCCTCTCCTCTTAGTTACAAATTAAGTTTTATTCATTGTTTATTCTTAGTATCATATTTTTGCCTTAGTTCTATGGATTAAATATTATAGTTTCCTTATTATCTTCCTTGTTAAGTTATTATAAAAGTATTGTCTCGGTTTTCTGTGTCTGTCTGTCTCTCTCTCTCTCTCTCTCTCTCTCTCTCTCTCTCTCTCTCTCTCTCTCTCTCTCTCTCTCTCGATGACTGGCTGGCTGGCTGGGTCGATCTGGCTCTTGCTTCCCTCTGGCTAGGGTTCTTGTGTTTGTTGTGCGTGTGCGTGTGCGTGTGCGTGTGTGTGTGTGTGTGTGTGTGTGTGTGTGTGTTCGCGCGCGTGTCTGTCTGCCTCTCTCTATTATATGTTATCGAGTTTATTCTCTCTCTCTCTCTCTCTCTCTGGCAATGAATGGAATAGAAAGTCTGTTATTGCATTAAGGTTTGATTGTTTTGCATAACCCAATCATATAAACTAATCGGCTACACCTTTCTCCGCTATCCTATCGCTCTATACCTATATGAACACCTACATAAGCATATAAATACATCATTAAATAAAACTTATTAGCGCATTTCTCTCTCTCTCTCTCTCTTTCTCTCTCTAACACAACTGGCACAAATCACGTCTAAACCTTCACAGTTAGTTCGCTTTATTACACATCTGCCTTTTTTTTTCCACCCGACCAAACACTGCCGAACCCAAAGACCCAACGCCCGCCCCTCCCTACACACACACACACACACACACACACACACACACACACACACACACCCTATCCTTGCCTCCTGCAGCTAAACTTTAAGGGCGGCATCACCTTCCCACTTTAATAGCTATCTCTAAACCACGAAAGAGAGAGAGAGAGAGAGAGAGAGAGAGAGAGAGAGAGAGAGAGAGAGAGAGAGAGAGAGAGAGAGAGAGAGAGAGAGAGAGAGAGAGAGAGAGAGAGAGAGAGAGTGTGGGCACGAAGCAACAGTTTGTCATCAGTACCTAGATGAAGTCACTGGTGTTTGTGGTGTTTGTGGTGGTGGTGGTGGTGGTTATAGGCAGGTTTCCCTCGTCTCTGAGTTTTCCATGTGATATCAGGTCAAGTTGTCAGTGCAAGAGGTCAGCCAGTCCATCACCTAGCCAGTTATAACAGGTAACCAGGCAATCCGTCAGTCAATCAATCAGTCAGTTAGTTTGCTATCCACACAGCCAGCCAGTTAGCCAGTCATCAACAGTTACGCTTAGCCAGTCAGATACCCTCCAATATTATATTCGTAAAATCAGTTAGTCAGACAGTCTACGAGTCATTAACCAGTCATCCGGTCAATCACCGACACAGCCAGCCAGCCAGTTAGCTCGTCATCAACAGTTACGTTTAACCAGTCAGTTAGCCACTTTGCCAGAAAATCAGTCAGTCAGTCCACCAATCATCATCCATATGCCATCAACCAGTCAGCCAGTCAGCAGTCAGCGCCCATGCACCAGGCAGGCTCCCGTGTACTCAATAACCAGCAGCTCCCACCCACACACACTCTCTCTCTCTCTCTAACCCCCCTCCCGCAGTACTACTCTTCCCCCATCCTACTTCAAGCCACCTCTGCCTGCTCCTCCTCCTCCTACCTCCCAGCTCTCTTTTCGCTCTGGTGTCGAAAGAGAGGAAAGGAGGCAAGGAAAGGAACGAGGGAGGGAAAAGGAAGGAATAAAGGAATTGAGAGAGGTGTAAGGGAGGAGGAGGAGGAGGAGGACGAGGAGGAGGAGGAGGAGGAGGAGGACGAGGAGGGAGAAGTGGTAATGTCCAAGCACGCAAGCAAAGAGATGAAAAGGGTTCTGGGTGGCCAAACATACGATGCGCAAGAGAATGATAAACAATAACAATAACCCGACGAAGACCTGTGCGTGGCTGGGCGAAAGAGAGGTGGAGGAGGGCAAGGAGGGAAGGAAGGAAGAGATAAATACTGGACAGAGGAGGAGGAAGGGCAGGTCAGCTGACTACTAAAGGGACGCACTCGGTTCCCCCTACCAGGATCAATCTCACTCGTCGCCACTAACACCACCGCCACCACATATGCGGCTACACCCCCATGACAAACAATGACACACACACACACACACACACACACACACACACACACACACACATACGCACGCGCGCGCACACAAAGTGAATGATAAAAAAGCACTCCCTGTCATGTATTCAGATGTCGATATTCCGTCCGTTATCAGCACATGACTTTGTTTCGTGTAAAGGCATAGGTTAGGTGAAGCGGCATACTCGGCGATATTGAAGATGACATCACAAACGATGATGATGATGATGATGATGATGATGATGATGATGATGGGTGGCTGACAGGCATCACTATACACTCCACTATAGCAACCTTGCGTTAACCTGGTCGCTCTTTCCACGCTCTCCTGTCTTGACGTCACGTTCAAGTATCCTTCAACGTGATTATGGGCGACCCTCGGCTTGCCTTACCCCCACCCCGCACTTAGGCTAACAACAAGGCAGGCAGCGCAATACTATAGGAGTGGATCGGGTTACGCAAAACCCAAACAAACAGGTGGGTTCATCGCCGAGCGCCTCCTCACTGCACTTGACTCGAGGCGAATGAGTTCCTTGGAGTTACGGGCCGCCGCGCCTCCCTGCTAATTATAGACGTGAGGGATGACTCTGCTTTCATCAACTTAAACAACACGACTTTCCTGGAGTAATTCCTATTTTCTGTTATGCTTCTCTTTTCTATTTGCTTTATAATCCTTTCTTCTGTGTCCTCTGATTGCCTCTAAACCCTACGGTCTTACTACGGACCCCCACCCAGGCAGGGCCACGGGTCACTGGGAGGGTGAGGGAGGGGGGGAGGCCAATGTGTTTCCCTGGGTCACAGTGTGGTGTCCCTGGCCACGCTCTCAACACACAGGCACACGCGCGCGAGATTACAAAGAACTTCCACCACGCTGGTCTCACTTTCTAACAAAGACACCACCAAGCCCGATGGTAGCATATGATTATTTGATGTGTGAGCACCACAACGCCGAACACTGGGTGCTCTTCAGGCCGTCAGCACCGGCGCCCAGTTGGTGGCAGCGTGGGGAGGGGGGTGCTGGCGGCACAGATCAACGACACCAGCCCGTCAGGCAAGGCGGGGTGGTGCTGCGTCAGACAGGCACCGCGGCACTGGCGCGAGACACCTCTATACGCACCCACAGCAGCCACACGACTGACTACCCGCCTGGCTCAGTGCCACTTTATCCGGCTCCTGCCCGCCCCCGCCCCCGCCCCCACCCTGCACCACTTCCAGCCCCACCCTGGAGGATTTTTTGAGTAAACTTTCCGCTTATCGACTATCCTCTTTCAGCAAACCTTTTCCATCTCTCCTTGGTCACAGCTGACAGCAAAGTGTCAACACGCTGCAGCAGCCTCCCCGCCGCAGCCTCCCACTTCGACCGTTCTGCCACCAGACGGTCCAGACCCATCATCTTGCTGGTCCTGTCCCTGCCTGCCACCACACCTTGCAGCCTGCCGCCGCCATCCCTATACGTGTGTACCGCCGATCGTTTGTGCCATCCCCAATAAGTCCCGCCACATGGTCGCCTAGCTGACTTTTTGTGTAGGGTTCTCAGCATGACTGGCCCATCCCTCCCTGGTGGCGGTGCTGCCTCACGGCCCAGGCGGCGACGTGGCGTGGCACTGTTTGCTTTGCACGGCACTGTTTGCATTATACGTCTGTACGCGCTGTAACGGTGACGGTGCATCACTGGCGCTCCGGGGATGCCTTCTAGGCGTGCGAGGTCATGGCTAAGGGCTGAGTGGCGAGGGAGATCGAGCGTGTGACTCACTTGACGGAGACTATCTTTATCACACTTTTAAAAATAACATTGTTATTTTCTTCACTCCATTCTCTTTACCTCCATCCTCCTACCTTTCTGACTGGTTTGGGGAACTGGCTAATAATAATAATAATAATAATAATAATAATAATAATAATAATAATAATAATAATAATAATAATAATAATCAATTAAGACAAACTGTACAACAGTACCTGGTCGGACTCGAACCCTTGGAGTTTTGTCTTAATTGATTAAATTTGTTGAGCGTCCTGGCCGCGATAGATTAAAGTCGCCTGCTCCCCCCACCGAGATGACGTTGGGGTACTAATAAGTAAGGAGTGCGTACCATTACCTTTTAACCTTCGTGTGGCTGAGGGAGCTAAGATACCCTGACAAGGGTTCGAATCCTACCAGGTACTGTTATACAATAATAACAATAATAACAATATTAATGATATTAAATAATAATAATAATGATAATAATATGATGATGTATATCACATATCAATATATCAAATTAAATAAGTATGTTTATCAAATCAAACCGGCCCTCCTCCACTGGATGTCTCACTATATTCTTTACGGGGACTGTCAATCGGCGGGCTTTTTGTTATTTTTCCCCCCTGCTCTAGGTCAGTCCCTTTCGATGTAAAAAATAATATAATAACTTTCCATTGTCGTCAAAGTCTGGGCAGCGGAAACCATCATTCAGGGGAGACGACGAAAAAGACGACGGGAGAAGGGACGAGGAAACAGATCAGCCGGGGAGATGGACCAAGGAGCCAGTCAGCTCCCAATCATGCCCTTTAGTAATGATACAAAGTCTTCGATCGCTTCTCCCTACACAAATCTGACTCCATACCTCACTTAACTTTAAGAGACGTTTTCCCGTATCACGAATAAAAGTAACTATGCATGTATAGTGGAGCGGCCAAGAGCCAAAAATTTAGCTTGACCCCTCCACACTTTAGAACAAGGCAAATTAGGTATCGTTGGATTCGTTAGGATGTCTACTTTGTGAAAAACGATGTTTTACAGTCATATTATAATTCAAACATGGCCATTTAACCCATTTCACCCATACAAAATTGAGAATTTTTGAATATCTTCAAAATTGTTATTTTGGCACTTACAAAGATTGATAACTTGGTAACATCACATTGATTCCTTTCTGCCAAGTACACTCACAATACATGGGGTTGAAACCCACTCTAATGGTGTTTTGGACCCCCAAATACCCCAAAATTAGGGGTTTTACCTATTTTTTGGCCATTTTTTACTCGTACTTTGTCTTCAGTTATACAAAGAAACCCTTGCGCAAAACGTTACACTCAATGTTACTTTATCACTTTCTAATTGTGTATGTCTTTTCCTTGCAGGTTGAAGAAAGTATGGAACCACCAGAAGAACCCACTCAGAAGAGGAGAAGAACGAGTCTTTGCGAATGCTGCGTATTTTGCGAGACTTCATTATCCAAAACCAAAGCTGATAACCCAGTTGTCCAGAATCCAGGAGTCGAAGGATTGAAATCCATTCTGAAAGCTGCCGAACTTCGTAAAGATGGTATCTATGATCGGCTGTTTCCAGTGAAAAACGACATCCTAAAAGGAGATACTGTTATCAAATTCCACCAAAAGTGCAGAGCAAATTATACGAACAAGAGGAATATCCAGATAGCCCAAAGAAACACTGGTACATGTGCTGACGCTGACGATGGCGCAACGGGTGGGTGGCCAGTGGCCTACGTTGGACTGTCTCGTCTCCGGCGATATGACTGTGCAATTTGACATTCGATCAGGCTGTTTCAAAATGTGGGAAATCACATAGCTGAAGGAGAAATGTCGAACGTCTCAACTGGGACGGGGTCCACTACACGGCAAAGAGTGCTTAAATGCAGCCATTCAGAGAAACGACTATGAGATTCAAATGCGAATGCTGTCAAACACTGACTTGTTTGCAATGGAGCAAAATATCATCGCTCTTGCTATTCCATTACATCTCGGTTACCAATATTAAAGCTGCTATGCTAGGGCTAAGATTGATAAATCTGACAATGCGTGTGCCTTCAAAAGTTTGTGTAAGGAGTTTGAAGAGACTGTCCTGCCCAAAAAACCATCTCTATCACAACCTTGTCGTCCTGAATGAACGTTTGGGTCGCTATATCAGCAGAGGTCAACTCTAAAACCAACGAGTCTTGTACTACATGGAGATTGAAGGAGAAATTACAGAAGCATTCGGAGACAGGATTCATTCATCGTCCAGCCTGGGAAGTCTGATCTTGTATGCTCAGGGGATATCACAGTTGCCGGGCCTTGAAACACTTTTGTGGGCCCTACAAGTGCATGTAAATGAAATTGGTGAATGTGAACTCGAATCCTCTGATGATGTCAATTCAGAAGAGGACGCTGTTGTCTTGCAAAAGGCAGCTGGTACCCATCAGGAAATGTATCGGTGACATTACATTTCAATCTGATCGTTATGATTCTAGGGGGAATATGGAGACAAAAAGTGCAAGGACTTTGTTCCGAATCCTTTGTATGATTTCGTTGCATGGTTGTACTTCAAAAAAGACTTTGACAGCGCTACAAGCTATGAATCTGAGACTCACATGGGAAACATTGAAATGAGAGTCTTGCAATATGTCACAACATGATTTCTCTAGTTTGTAAAATCCATACCCCAATAACATTTGGTTAGGTGTCAAGCTGCACCACGACCATGGTAGTCGAGAACTGATAGATGACCTGTCCTCTCTTGGACACAGCTACCTTATGATAAAAGTGCGTAGATTCCTCACTCCCATTGCTTTGGACCAGCTGTCAACCAAGTCTGACGTTCATATACCACGTGACTTTTTCTGTCTATGATCCTGAGAATGTTATTAAGACCACTGTTGATGCCGCAATTGACAATTTCGATCAAAATGAACAGACAATAGACGGAAAGAGCACTACACATTCAAGGGGCTGTGGTGTTGTACAAAGGTTCCTAGGCCAGAAGAAACACCTTGCATTCCAAGATCAAACCTAAAACCCTAGATGCACAGAGCTGTGATGAGGAGGAAATCAAACGCTACAACAAACCCCATACTAAACCAGAACCATGTGTGAAATGGGAAGTCAAGAACTGGATAAATTGCTAGTGATGTGGTACTAAAAGATTTGGGATTTGGGAAATGGCCCGTGCAAGTCCCCCTGAAACCTCACGTATTCCGGCTGGGTGGATTCAATTCTCTAGTTAGCGAAAAGAGAAATTCCACTGACTCGAATATGGTATCTCCCATTCATTAATGCGCCACCCTCTGACTTCTCTACGATCTACACGACTTTGCTGAAATTGGTTAAAATTGCAAATGAAGTGGGACAAGAAACAGTTCTGGTCACTGCTGCCCTTTGGCAATATATAGCAGGCTGAACAGATTCTCTGGGACTGAGCCAGATCCCTTGGCTGGTCGAGTGACGATGAGGCTTGGTGGGATGCATCTCACTATGCTTTCATAGCCAGTATAGGGAAGCTGTTTAGTGATGGTGGTCTCCACAACATGCTGACAGTACCTGAAGTGTATGCTCAGGGCGTCCGTGAGTTTGATGTTGTAAGGGAAGCAGTACGCCAGAGGTCTAGGGGAATCAGACTGGTACACAAAGCACTGTTTCATTTTGGTTTCTATCAGCTGCCCGAAACCTTTGCAATGAAAAAAAGTTGCCCTGGTTGGATGATAAAGACCACACACTTAATTGCAGATCTAGAGAATAACCTTCAACATGCAATCCCCGAAGCCTGCACTGCTGTGTGTCAGGAGATTGAATGCGCTTGTCATCCTCTTTTTCTCAGTACAATGAAGAATTTTCAAAGACACGGGAAAGAAAACAATCAGCAACATTCCGTTACTGGATTAGCTTTCTGGATGCTGGGCACCCTCTTGAAGTTACTTCGGGCAGACCGTGAGGCTGATTTTGAAATGCACCTTACCGCCGTCCTTGAAGTCATACCGTACTTCTTCCCTGGCAGCCGCAGCAACTATGCACGATACACCCCAGTCTAGTTGCGGAAATGCGTCATTTGGGAGGTGTCAGCTCCACGAAGGGTTTCAGCCCCATGTCGGAAGGGTGGTTTCGTTGTGAAACGCTCAGAAAGGACTTTCAACTGCGTTCCTACGGATCAGGCTCTCGAACAGAGTATCAATCGCGAGGCTAAAAGCCAAGGGGGTGTCATCGGTTACACACTGAGGAAAGGAGCCTTAGTTCGCTGGCTGCTGACCCGCCACATAACCCGGGGGAAAAACGCAGAACGATTCAAAGAAATGTGTACACCTACCAAGTCCAAGAATACACATGCAAAACTTGGACATGCTCGAGTGCCCAAGGACCAGCATGATGTTAAAGTCATCAAAGAATACATCAAGGAACAATGCCAAGATCCATTTGACCTGAAAAGTGTGGCAACCTCCCTAGTTAATATAACTAGTGGTCAGGTGGCATCAGAAGAAGTCGAAGAGTCGATGAAGGGAGTGCCACAAAAGGGTCGGGAAATGGTCAATCAGTTCACGAAAGAAAGGCTTGGGGACGAAAAGAAGAGGAATTTCTGGGATCCCAAACCCCAAGACAGTAGTCAAAAAGTTTTCTGCTATGAGGAAGTGTCCCTTTTCCCGTGATAAGGAAAGGGGAAAATAATGATCGATACGGAGGTACTCTTCAGAAGACTGCTTGCAGTGTCAAAGAACCGTGATGTGGATATGCGCAAGGTCCTCTCCTACGAATTGGCAGCTGTTCCGCCTTCAATGTTCCACGACGATGGTTCGATGAGGAAGACCAACAAAGCAGATCTTGCCAAAAAGCTGGAAGCAAATACGGATGAAATTCTTATCCTTCCTAGTCAGAATTCCCCGACGTCATCGCAATCTGCTGCATACCTCATTGATGGCATGGCAATGTGTCAGGCCCTGAACGAGAATCATTTCAAGACTTTCAATGATCTTGGAAAGGTGGTTCTGGACCGAATTGTGCGTCTTCTGAAGAACAGTGCCATGGATCCCTTCCCTTGACGTTGGTCTTTGACCGGTACGAAAAGAGAACAGTCAATTAAGTCGACTGAACGACACAGACGAGGAATGATGGATTCCGGATTCAACTACCAGATAAAGGGAACAGGACGCCCGAACTACAGGAACTTCCTCAAACCAGTACCAACAAGGCTAGTTTAGCTTCATTCATCTGTCAGTACATCTGCGACAATGGACAAGATCTCCTGCCTGCAGATAAAACGGGAAATACTGGCAGGTGGATTTGAAGATGGAGAAGTGGTCAAAATTCTGAATGAAGTGGGTGTGTGAGGGGTTGTACAGCACACAAGAGGAGGCGGACACTCGTCTGGTTTGCATGCAATCATGTTATCGAGAGCCCTCCAAAGGGTATCATTCGGTGTGACGGACACGGAGTCCTCGTCTTGTTGGTGTATTTCTGGAGCAGGGGACACTGACCGATGAAGTATATATGCATGCTGGGGACTCAGGGAAATTCGTTCAAAGGAACGATTCATACCTGTTCACCATATCAGTACCAAGCTCGGGAAAGCAGCATGCAAGTCATTACCTGCCGTGCATGCTCTGTCAGGATGTGACACGACAATGCTCTATACAGACTTGGAAAGCGAACGGCTATTCAGCTCTCACCAAAAATTCAGATGCCTTACAGGGCCTGGAAGCATTCCAGTATGTGCCTACTTTCCTAGATACCGCAAGGCGATTTGTCCTTCTTTTAAGCCCATGGTAAAAAAACTAAAAATCTCAGTTCACTGAATGAGCTTCGTTTTGTACTCGCCACCACAACTGATAAGCCGCATCCTTACTGCCACCAACAGATGATGCCTTCGAACAACATGTATTGCGGGCCCAATACCAAGTAGCAGTGTGGGGGTCAGAGTCACATTTGCAAAACCTGAGAACATGAACCCAGTTGGCCATGGTTGGTATGTGAATGCAAAGGATGAACTGCGTCCAACAATGTACAAGAATGAATCGGCACCAGCAGAGGTTAGAGACCTAACTCATTTGTACTGCACTGACAAAGGTTGTCGCGGACAAAAATGCCAGTGTCATTGCTGGACTTGAGTGCATTGACATTTGTTCCTGTGGTGGAGAATGTGCGAATCGGCCGGAGATAAGTGAGGTGGCAAATGGAGATGAAGTCGGAGATGATACGGACATGATGGTGTAAATACTGTAAGTAATCTTTGTAAGTGCCAAAATAACAATTTTTAAGATATTCCAACATTCTCAATTTTGTATGGGTTAAATGGGTTAAATGGCCATGTTTTAATTAAAATCTGACTGTAAAACATCATTTTCATAAAGTAGACATCCTAATAGTGTAAGTAATCTTTGTAAGTGCCAAAATAACAATTTTTAAGATATTAAAAAATTCTCAATTTGTTATGGGTTGAATGGGTTAAATGGGTTAAATGGCCATGTTTTAATTAGAATCTGACTGTAAAACATCATCTATAATAATATAAGCGAAAGTGTGTCTGTCTGTCTGTCTGTGTGGTATAGGTTCCGCCCCCCGTGGCGCAAACACCTCATATGGCACATTTTTGGAATCAGGTTGACCAGGGGAAGGTCATAAGCCCACTTATGAGATGATCCGATCACTTTTTTTTTTTTTTTTTTTTAGCAGCCTATTAGCGAGAATTGTGAAAACAAAAGTGGGTTGCGAGAATTGAGGAAGCCTTGATGTAGGGTGATGGGTAATGGGTGAGTGAATGGGTGGGGTGATGGGTAATGGGTGTGGGGTGATGGGTGAGTGAATGGGTGGGGGGGATGGGTTGGGGGTGATGGGTGATGGGTGAGGGAATAGGTGGGGGGTGATGGGTAATGGGTGAGTGAATGGGTGTGTGTGTGATGGGTAATGGGTGAGTGAATGGGTGGGAGGTGATGGGTAATGGGTGAGTGAATGGGTGGGGGGTGATGGGTAATGGGTGAGTGAATGGGTGTGTGGTGATGGGTAATGGGTGAGTGAATGGGTGGGGGGTGATGGGTAATGGGTGAGTGAATGGGTGGGGGGTGAAGGGTAATGGGTGAGTGAATGGGTGGGGGGTGATGGGTAATGGGTGAGTGAATGGGTGGGGGGTGATGGGTAATGGGTGAGTGAATGGATGGGGGGCATACATACATTTCTACATCCATGATTTCAGGAAAGTTAGAAGGGGCTATCTGGAGAGTCCATGTTTGGTGGGCCGAAGGCCCACCAAACACAGGTGGTGGGCCAAGGGCCCACCAATAGCCCTCCGCAGGAGCTAGCCAAAAAGTCCGCCCGGAGGGCGGCTTTGCGGCTAGTTATTCATAAAGTAGACATCCTAACGAATCCAACAATACCTCATTTGCCTTGTTCTAAAGTGTGGAGGGGTAACTCCTTAAATAAGGCCCTTTTTTGACCTCGACCGCTCCACTAGTAGGCAAGAGAGAGACTAGGGTGCTTTGTTTGAATTGACAGCGGCACCTGACGTGACTTCCTCCTGACACATGTACTCGGTTCTCAAGACGTATGACACAGGGTTTGTTGCGGCGCCGTGTACAAAATTGGTTAATCAATATGTGTGTGCAATCTATTATCACGGAACATGACTAAAATGGAGCGGTTCTCTCTCTCTCTCTCTTCTCTCTTACACGCAAACATACACACACACACACACACACACTCATACGCAAGCACACATACACAAGCACAGCTGTTGCCTAATACCAATAGTGAATTACCTCCCGTTCAATACAAGATACAGGTATAATGTTGTACATACACTTCCAACATACATTAATTTCAGACGGATTATACACCTCACCATAGACCACTGTACAGTGGTCTATGACCTCACCGATCTTTCTTAATCAACATGACAAAGTTGGGGAGGCGGTGGGGGGTATTAATTAACTACACCATAATGCAATGAACACAAGGCTGTCCTGATACAAAAAAGTGTATCTAATATCGCGGTTTCTTTTTATCATACCTGACAACTGCAGTGTGTTGAAAAAAATATAGTTGATGCACAAATCCGCGTGGAACCAGAGCTGCCGCTATTGAAGGCTATTGAGTGATGTGGGGGAGGGGATGCTATACGAACTGTTTACATGAAACTTAAAACCCAGTAAACAGTAATAAGCACTACACGTAACGTGCAGTAAGCCGTGTATATCAATCTATTTGTAAAACTTTGGTAAACTCTGACACTCCCTTTCTGATTCTGCGTTTTCTTCCAGATACCTAGGACTTACGTAAATTTGCGTATACTCTCACGAGTCTTTCACTGTCTGCTTTCTGGAGGCTGGCGCTTCTTGTAGATTTTTTTTTATGCCCTTGGCCAGCCTCCTTATAATAAAAAAAAAGGAAATTTTCATTATTAGGCAACCACCGATTTCGAGGCCGACTAATTTTTCCTGAATAGTTTTGATGTGTTTTGAATGAATCTGGCACTCGTTTTGGTCGGAAATCAATGTTTGTTTACAGGTGTAGGGGGTGCCCGCCCCGCCCCTCCCGGCTCACCCCGCAAACCTTGCTCCGCTTTGCACTGCCATAGTATTGATAATTTTCCTTTTTTCTTGATATCATTTGCTACTTAAGCAAACCCCACCTCTAACCTAACCTAATCTGATTTAACCTAACTTAACCGTTTCTGGCTGCAATAACGGTAGATTTTCGGTACTACCGTACATGTAACGCCATTAATTATTCAATTGGGCCATGGAATATGGGGTTCAAAATACTCAGAATGAAGAAATCTACACGACGATGTAGGTAAGAATTCTAGGACTTTTGAAAGCCTACTACCGAAATAATACCCCCCCCCAAAAAAAAAAAATAATAATAACCATTTACTTCTGATCATTTTCACGACTGTTTCCTATATATAGGTGAACGTCCTTTTAAGCAATAACACTAATTTACTCGCCATTTCATTACTAGCTCTTATGTCACGATCTTATGAGGTTGGTGTTGTGACCTTGTGACCTGTCTCATTTGTCTACTTATTCATATTCTTGTTTGCTATTGCGGCGGGAATTTCCTAACGGGGAGGGAGAAAAAGACTATAATATATGCCGACGTGGCGATGTCATGAGTGAGGCGACAGAAGTTTTGGAGCGCGACAGGCCGATCTTCATGATGCCTATTCAGGACGAGGAAAGGTTTGAATGAGCCATCAATACTTTCTTCGCGAACTCATCATAAGGTAAATAAAGGAATTCGCTCAAACGATCACCTTTTTTAAGTTCACTTTTACCGACACATTTTTTTTACATACTTTTATTCGCCTGTAAGGTCTCAAGTCAGGGAAATGTGTTATAAAAGCTAAGAACATTAAAAATTGTAAAAATGAATAATATACCAGCAATCAAACAAGCTATAGCCTACCAACTCTGATGTACCTATTTTACTGCTATACCGACTCTGGTAATTTGACAGTAACATATCATTAGTATCTATCATTACTATTACAGTTATCATAACCATAATTACTGTCATTATCATTATTATCGAATGTTTTCCTCCTTCATCTCGCTTGCACTCACGTCACTGCGTTCACGATAACAACCGCGCCCCAGCATGACATTCCGTACCTCACCGCGCACCACCTACGATGAAACTTCCCTCATCAAGTCATATCAAACAAATTACAAGCAGAGACTCTTTAAAGTAGGTGCGAAATTAACCATTTCTGTCATTTCTCGGGGTGAGGTGGTGGGATGTGGAGGGCGAGGGGGGGCACTGCCGTTTTCTTACTATATGCGAACAACGCGGCTGCATAGGGCCCCCGAAGCCGCTAAGAAGCCCCCAAACTGTCATTATTTGCTTTTTATTTATTAGAATCTAGTCTCTTTTCCTCTCAAAGTGCACCAGGTTGATACATTTAAATATTATAGGGGTGCTCCCGGACCACCTTAGAGGGCTTGGAAACCCCCCACCATAATTATACAAAATAGGGCCCCCAAAATAATAGAAACGGCACCTAAGGAGGGAGGGAGGGGGGGGGGGGTTGGAAAGTGCGTCCTACAACTGTGAGGGATAAGTGCGTCATGGTAACCGACCTTGCCAGCGAGGCCTCCTAAATCTACCCGCTGAATGGCCGCTGATGCCGCACTGCACACCTCAGGACCGCTGATGTGTTATGCGACGCGTAGGCATCACACCGCCTCACATCACCTCACTAACACGTGTTTTTGCCTCGCGGGAAGTAAATGGATATTGGATTGCCACTGGTGATAAATGAAATGATCCACGCAACAAACATTTATGCCAGTGATTTGTAAAGTTTTTTTTCCTTCAGTAAAAATTACTACCGTAGATAACACTAAAGTCGCCAGGACAACGTTTTTTTCGATGTACCGTCTGGTGGCGTTAATACTTTCATTTCTACATCCATGATTTCAGGAAAGTTAGAAGGGGCTATCTGGAGAGTCTGTGTCATCATCTGTGTCATATTATGGCTATAAATGAACAAATAACAAAAATATCACCAGAGTGGCAACCTACAATAAGGTCGCCAGTTAGTGTATATTTACTGAGTATCCTCCCGCCGTCGTCGTCGCGCGAAAAAGAAAGAAAAAAAAAGTAGCGAAATTTGAAACCGTATGCGTATGCGTCCCCGCCATAGCCCGGCGAAAATCCGCTCACCCCAAACCTCCTGGCGTGTCACTTCCTTTTAAATGCCTTATCGACGGTCCTAGATATTAGAAGGGAAATACACACACACAACATCTGTGTATCTCTGATACTCTGACGAGAGAGAGAGAGAAGAGAGAGAGAGAGAGAGAGAGAGAGAGAGAGAGAGAGAGAGAGAGAGAGAGAGAGAGAGAGAGAGGAGAGGAGAGGAGAGAGAGAGAGAGAGAGAGAGAGAGAGAGAGAGAGAGAGAGAGAGAGAGAGGAGAGAGAGAGAGAGAGAGAGAGAGAGAGAGAGAGAGAGAGAGAGAGAGAGAGAGAAGAGAGAGTAGAGAGAGAGAGAGGTTAAGGAGAAGAATTATAAAACAATATATAAACAGAGAACCACTTATATAAACGACTAATATAAATTGAGTGCGAAGAAAGTAGAGAAACAGGGAGGAAGCGAGGGCAGGAGAGAGCGGGGGGAGAGGAGGGGTAGGCGCGAGATAGGGTCATATTACCGCGGTAGCAAAAGGAAAGGAGATGAGGAAGAAATAAAATACAGAGAGAGAGAGAGAGAGAGAGAGAGAGAGAGAGAGAGAGAGAGTACATGGTTAAATACAGATGAAGAGGAGAGAGAGGAGGAAGAGAGAGAGAGAGAGAAGAGAGAGAGAAGAGAGTTATACATAGAGGAGAGAGAGAGAGAGAGAGAGAGAGAGAGAGAGAGAGAGAGAGAGAGAGAGATAAACGGAGGGTAGAAGTAGAAATAAGGCTGCCTTCCTTCTTCTTCCACACAGAGGCTCCCCCACCCAGCAAGTCCATCCTGTCACGGAAAATATTTTTCCCAGACAGGTTTGCAATGGTGCATGGCCCTCTACGCTTGGCTGTAGCTCCGAAACTAACCATAGGATTTTCTTGAAAATACCCTCATTGTGATTCCAACCTATATATCCTAACCTAACCATAACCTAACGTGTTTGAGGGAAAAATATTCGTGACCCGCATCATTGCCATAAAAAATAAATAAAATATTGATAATAAAAAAAATTTAATAAATACAAAACAACTGTTTCTCTCTCTCTCTTTCGAATGAGATGGGAGAGGAGAGAGAGAGAGAGAGAGAGGGGAGAGAGAGAGAGAGAGAGAGAGAGAGAGAGAGAGGAGAGAGAGAGAGAGAGAGTTAATGGAGAAGAACAATTTACAAATAGGTCACAAAAGGATGGAGAGGGGGGGGGGGGGGGGGGGAGGATGGCGGGTGATAGGGTCAATTGACCGCGGTAGGAAAAATAGAGGCAGATTTGTAGGAGAATTAAGGACTTTAGGGGGGAATTTAGGACGTATTATTTCTCTTATTGGGAGAACATTGTGGTGTATAAATGACCAACTGGATTTTCATATATGACTCCCGTGGGCAGCTCTAAATAAGATCCCAAGTGTATAAGTAGCCTTCCTCCCTCTCTCTCTCTCTCTCTCTCTCTCTCTCTCCTCCGTATCCGTTCGTCCGACTATGAGAGATGTGTTTGTGTGTGTGTGTGTGTGCGTGTTTCCCTTCTGCTATCAAGTGACCTTTGATAAGGCATTTAAAAAGATAAAGAGGTGACACGCCAGGTAGTTTGGGGTGAGTTTTTGAGGGATATTTCTCGCCCAGAAAAGTCTGAGTGTAACATACGTGCAGATACAAAGCATAAAACAACGCTGAAACAGGGTAGATTATACAGTCATGATATAAACTACTGTGTATCATCTTCAGTGGCACATAACAATCAGTAGTGATGCTATAATTCGTAATATTTGGCGGCTGGCGACATTATTGCAGCTGGCGACTAGTGTTATCTACGGTAGATATCCAGAAACTACAATATACATAAACTATACACACTGCTAGCTAATGACACTCTTATCGCATAAATTGGAGGTATAGTAATGAAGAACATTGTGTCGATTTAGTTAATGATACCTCCGTCTTGCATGAGTGAATGCGTTGGTTATAGAAACACTCACTTAAATATTCTCAGCGGGTCGAGGAAACCCTGTGGCCCATCAGTAGTATACATCAGGCGCCACCACCACACCCCCTCGCGACGCGGCACGCCACGCGGTGTTGTGACGAGCCACGCGGTACTTTCACCCCGCAAGCACAGCGGACGTAGGCCACCGCTACATTATGCTCCACTTAGGACTGGTAATGAGGCACTTTAACCTCTTGTTACTAGATCACCTCGCTTGCTCCACTTCATACTGCATCACTGCAGTTTTTTCTCTCTCGTGTATGTCTGCAAAATATATAATGTAACGTAAAGGATGTGGGTTGGTGAAGGTGTGTAATTCACCCATGGGCTTGTCCACGCGAGTCAGACTCGCGATCGCCAGTTTCACCCTCCCGGAATGGGCTTGAAGCTCATTATGACCGATTTTCGGGTAATGCTGGGACCTCATACACCAGTGACCACACACCCCATTTCCTTGCTCAATGGGGACAGTAACTGCCCGCATGTTAATGAAAAATCCCCGGGAGCGAGCGGGGACTCGAACCGACGAACCACAGAATGTGCGTGAGTGTGCAGAAATGTTTTCTTAGTAAAGAACACAACCCTGAAAATCACGTGTTTAATGTCCCTTTTCAGCAATCAAGCATATATTATCATCTTATAAATATGTGCCTCATTAATAAATCAATAGAAAACGTGTCTTATTAGCTTCCCTGACGGAAGCGTGCCCCGGATGTTTCACTGGAAGACGCCGGCATGCCAGTAGTAGTAGGATAGCTACCTACTGTGCCAATGCAGTCAAGTTTCTCAGGGAGTGTGACAGAGGGAGAAGTTGCTTTGTTCAATGAAAAAAACATCTTAAACCTTTCGTTGAGACAAGAGATAGGATATGTTGCCTTCATGCAGCTGTAATGTATTTGAGATCTTTTCAGCACATTAAAAAGTTTTAAACAAAGCTGAAACCGGGGAATGCCCCGGACGTAGTGTTACTGTATCCGGATGTTTTGAAGTTTGGTCACGCGTCTCGGATTGCGACGCCAAACACGACAACAAAACACGATAACTATTAATGCTTTGCGCAATACCAGCCACACACTTCCTCCATTACTATATGTACCGTCCAAAACACAGAGAGAGAGAGAGAGAGAGAGAGAGAGAGAGAGAGAGAGAGAGAGAGAGAGAGAGAGAGAGAGAGAGAGAGAGAGAGAGAGAGAGATTCTTTACAATCAAAAACAGACGTCACCGAACACCAACTTCGTGTTTGATTTCATGTCATTCCCCCAGCTGAGGTCAGGTGAGATGGAGGCTGGAGTGCATATTATTATTAAGACAGCGCAGTGTTCAATGTTCGCGCTGCCATTCTCCCTACAATCACCGGGCAGGATCAACAAGTCCTTCGTCACTACATTACTCATCAAACCCTCGGGATCAGAGGTTTCTACTTCAAACTTTCAATACTGTAATTTTTTTAAACTTCAATATTTAAACTTTCAAATAACTACGCAGTACGATACCATGTGATTGCGCTATCTAGCACCAGGTTCTACTTCAAAATTTCACCATAGAGCATCATGTAAAAGTTATATAAGTACAGTTCTACCTATGGTATTGTTTCATAAGGTTCTACTTTCAACTCTAACCGCAGTACATACGTAATTCAATACTTCCTGGACTTTATATATAGGCTAATATGTACCATCATAGTCGTAACTGCGCAATCTACTCTTGGCGAACAAAGCTGTTATCTGCCAATTTTCTTATAGTCAGCATCCACCAAGGGGACTTCAACTGATCTTTGCGTTATGAGTACTACTTGAAGTGCTGACAGCAAGACTCATATAAAGCTGCAAATGTACTTTTTTTCTCTCTAAATCTCTACTGTCAACACTATTAAAGTAACATTCACCCCTCCCAGCATACCATCTTCGTTGAATAGGAATGCTGATGTGACCTCTACTCAAATCATACCCAACATTCATCTCAACAGTTACTATAAATAGTCACACAGCTTCAGTCTTATTTACTGTAGAAACTATCCGGGTATAATGAAGCAGATAAGGCTTTCAACCAGCTACCTTTTCTATACATATTTAGCGTGGCTTTACTGTGTGCTAACCTCCGTGTGTTCATCCTCTTTCCCCAAGTCCATCCCCGCTATGGTAGCGACGGTGGCAGTGATTGTTTCCAGTGACTGGCGCCAACACACAGAGAAGTACACATACGAAACATCACAATCATGAAAATTAGACCAGATGGAATGAAGAAATAAAATGTTAAACATTAAACACAAACATAAAATCACACAACACGTGATGGGAAGGTGCTCATATACGTTTTGGTGACCCAAGAAAGCACATTGTTTATATATTTCTAGTAAATAATACCTAGTGAGCCTGAGTTATGATAAGTAAAACAGCACAGCAATTAACGTAATATTTTTGTAAACTGTATATGAAATGCACTCTATACAAATTTGTCTCCTCACTGGGTCCTTTTCTGTAGTTTCCAATCTTGTATTTCTTGTCTAAACATTTAATATTCCAAGTGTGTTACGATCGTGTTTGCAATGAAAGATTCACTGGGTAGCAGCACCCCCCTAGATGATGCAGCAGGGTGTGAAACAGAGCAACTTGGAACTATCGTGTTTGAGACTGTTCCTCCCCACCAGTGGCGGAACTGCGGGGGGGCCTGGGGGGGTACCTGCCCCCTCCCCATTTTAGGGTGGTGCCCCCCTATTTCAGGGCGGTGTCCCTCATTTGAATAACTAGATAAATTTGTAACGCACTGAGAAAAAATAACCAATAGTTTTAACCTAAAACGTATACTGTACTCATACTCAAATGTATCCATATATATATACGTATATATATATATATATATATATATATATATATATATATATATATATATATATATATATATATATATATATATATATATATATATATATATTATATATCGTATATATTACTATCTACTATTATATGAAAACTATGGTGTCGCCCTCCCCATATATACCTGTGGCCCCCGAGTGCCTCACAATATTTACCTGTGCCCCCCCATTTCTACACCCCTTGTTACGCCACTGCTCCCACGTCTCCCCTCGGTCAGGAAATGCTTTTGCCATGAGGTGATACTGTGATTTACACCTGAATTAAAAAAAGTGGCTGCTGCAGGTAGAGGACATGGAAATACAATCACTGGTTTCATTAATTTGCTTAATAGTTGCAATCTACCTTTATCAGCGCCCCATCATGGCACGCACATGTTCAGATCTCTTGAGCTTATTATACGTAATGAAGGTACTTTACTTAATCAAGCTGTTGGGGTGGGAAAATAATTTCAGTTAGGTGGTCCTTGTTTGGTCTAGAAATAAGATTAAAAAAATTCATACCATGGAGCTTAAGTAAAATATGCCACATACAACGATGTTTGACTCAATTTGCAGTGTCATACAGACTGGACAATACTTTTATACTGATTTACTTATTCATATTTTTATCATCTCAGTCATGAGATCATTTCAGGCTAAACTAAATAACATTATTTGTTTCTGCTTCCACAAAGTTAATAAGACCAAGTTCATCATCCCATAGTAGTATTAGTGTTCCTTGCTTCACCATTTGGCCAGCAGCCAACCCTATTAAAATATATCAGCACCAAGTCACTTCACATTGGTCAGGTTATAAAAGGGTTCATTTACCGTTCCTTTTAGACGCTCCCTGAAAGATTTGCATCCTCACTGCATCCAGAATGTATAATTCTGTCCAGCCTAAGGATTTCTCAATGCCTTAGCACTTCATCTATATTATGAAAAAAGAAAGAATATAAAATGAAGAATGATATACGCATGTGAGCCAAGGCGATGCATTCAGGGGGGTTGTCAAAAGTTTGTCACAACCCCTGATCTCCAGCCAGCTGAGACCTATGGCCAGACAGGCAGTGCACACTAGATGATGTGCCTCCTTTGTGCCCCAATCACCGCTAACTCCCCAAGGTCACACACCACCAATCACTGTGACATAACGGTCTGCACAGTCTGGGATGTCATAATACTCGTGTCTGGCTCCTGACTCACTATCTGGCCGAGTTGTCACACTTCCACATCATGGATTAGCATACGTACTAAATCATAATCTAAACAGCATATCTTTCACCAACTTCATTGTGAGATGCATGAGACGTGAAGGCATAATAACATAGCAGTGGCTGTATCACAAGTCCTTTCTTAATAGACTTTCCGTTACAACTCCATACAACTCCATAATTTCTGGCTCTTATAACCATTTAGGTCACGAGCACAGATAATGATGATGATGATGTTATGTTAGTCATTTAAAATTACAATACTACTTCAATAATGTGTAACAGCCATCAACGGATGATGCTGACAAGAGGGTAGCTACATGAATCAAGATAAGAAATATGCTCTTCTAATGAGCACGCACACCCTATAATCAACTTCTCTCAATTGAATAAAGCTAATAAATGTATAACTCGGAAAAATTACCATTTCATAGGCATTGCAGGTTTCCAGTGGTTTTCAAAATATAAATGTTTACCTATCAGACATCCCAATCATCACCCCAGCCCAATATCCCCCAGGAAGGTGTGTGTAGGTGGGGGTTTGGACAGGAGTGAAAAGGTACTTTATTTTTCTCCCCTTAAAAAATTTGAGAAAATTACTCTTGAGGGATGGGTCGTCCACTAGGCATCATAGTATTACGATAAGGCAATGGAGCCCCAAACCCATAGCAGCAGCCTGACACACAAGTCCACACGTAGGTCAGGTAATCATGTTCATGAGGTGGAATCCCTCCATGGCAGCCACCACGTCACCCCTACTTGACCTCGTAAGCCTCTACCCTCCCAGTCTACATGCCTGTTCGGTGACGAGACACTTTTGATGAATGTCTCAGTTACCGTTACCAAGCTGCAGTGTATTGATTGATAATATAATTTGTCTTTTCTTGCTGCTCTTATAAATGTTAGAGATACAGAAATACATCAGAGGATAAAAAGTGTGACTCCACCCCAGATGCTTCAATGAATGGCTGATGGTGTCTACAACCTTGAAAAAACATTGAAAAAACAAAATAAAACATTGTCAACCTACCTTAGAGCCAAGGACGGTAGCCTGGGATGAGATTTCCTCGATCAGTTTCCCGTCACGGATCTGGTACCAACATCAATCTAGTCAGCCACTAATATTCATCATGCAGTACATTGTATATATCATTCACATGCTGTACAACTCATCAAATTATTACCTATCTTTAAAACCTATAATGGCACTTCTCTCTCTCTCTCAAACTGGTCACCCTGGAGTTTCCTTGAAAGTGGATGGAATTTTTCTCTAATTTCATCCAATATCTACATTTCTGAGGCAATCTAATCAAATAAAATATACTACAGAAAAAACACAAACTAATATAAACATTCTAAACATCAGCTGCATTAACGGATCTTTATAATATGTACACTGAAAGTCCTCCTATCCATGCATTTTAGCTATTCAAGAAGATTTACTACAATAATTCATACTCAAGAAATAAATATATATGTTCTTTCAAAATGCTTGTCACTACACGTACACTAGCACTAACTTATGGGATATCAGTTTATGAAAATGCCTTACATAGATTTAACTTAAGAATGAAATAAAATGAATAATAAACACATGCTAATTTCATAAAACAACCCCATTCATCACAGGATTTCTTAGTGGGATGCTGAGGACGAGACAAAACAACTTCTAGTACTAAGGAACGGCATACAAGGTACCAGGGGATAATATCAAAGGGGGACATTTACCTGCGCCTTGTTGAAAGCTCAGTGGATGGACTTGACATAGGGAGAGAGGTAATGATATATCTATGCAATAAAAATATGCACGAGGAAATCTTACAGCCTTCATGTAACTACGTATTTCAATGAGCCCAATCTTCCCACGATTCCAATCGTTCAATCTTCCCACGACCTGAATTTCGTGACAGCCGGCAGTACTACTTATGTTTGTTTATCTAGTGATTTACAGTGTTTGTGTGTGTGTGCGCTTGTGCGTGTGTATTCATCTAGTTGTACCTGTCCTGTCTATGCACCTTTCCATACAGGGCCTGCGTTAAACTTGTGTGGTCCTGTCTCCATATTTATGTTTATCAAAATTTTCCATAAATTGATGCACACTTTTTGCCACTATCACTTTTTCTTCTAGTCCATTCCAGGCATTTAAACGATGTAAAAAACGATATTTATTTGTGATGCTTAAACATCTTCCTTTTCTTAGTTTTTCCTTGTGTTCAGCCTTTATATCCAGCCTTTTGTTTCTCTTCGTAATAGCAGGTATTTTCCTCATCATTCTATATGCATCATTAAATACTTTATATACTGTATAAGTGTATATGCTTCTCTGGTGATAGATCATCCTAAAACACTATAACTATGTCTTTCTGTCTATGTCTTTAGACTTGAGAACAGCCTGTCTTACCTTTTCAGAGATATTCTGGCTGTACTCAGTAGCTCTTTCACTGGCAATGGAAGAGTACTCCACAGCCTTCCCTGCTACCTTGTTGGCGCCTATTGACAGCAATGACCAACCCTGAAAACAAAGAAATGAAGGCTGCTATTATAGTCTTTTACACTTCAAAGAAAATGTATGTTTGGGGGAAACTGCCAGGTGTAATGGAAGACATTTATTTTCTAATTTTGCCATAATCATAAAATAAAGGTACGTAATTCATTCATAATCATTCATAAAGGAAACATAAATCTGGATGTCCTAGGAAAGTAGTGAAGGTCGGCATCAGTGAACTATTGAACAGATGCCTTCAGGTACTTAGTGGTAGTCAAATATCATCCAAAGCACCTGCTAAATTCTCTCAGATTCACATATAGAGACCATCTGGCAGGCATTATCATTTATAATTACATGGAGAACACTGGGGTTAAAATAAAAGCAAGAAAATGGGTAGGAATTGATGCCTAGCTGAAGACTTATTGCTTGTCCTTCACACGAGAGAGAGTAATTACACCAGAGTAATTAGTAACAGAGAGAGAGAGAGAGAGAGAGAGAGAGAGAGAGAGAGAGAGAGAGAGAGAGAGAGAAGAGAGAGAGAGAGAGAGAGAGGAGAGAGAGAGAGAGAGAGAGAGAGAGAGAGAGAGAGGAGAGAGGAGAGCGAGAGAGAGAGAGAGAGAGAGAGAGAGAGAGAGAGGAGAGAGAGAGGAGGAGAGAGAGAGAGAGAGGAGAGAGAGAGAGAGAGAGAGAGAGAGAGAGAGAAGAGAAGAGGAGAGGAGACGAGACGACGAGAGCAAGAGAGAGAGAGAGAGAGAGAGGAGAGAGAGAGAGACAGACAGAGGAGAGAAAACGAAAAAAGACTGAGAAGCACGGTGGAGAGAGAAGGAACGAACCGAGAAATTTCTAAAAAGACCAACTACAGGAGGACTTGAACACAACACCATCATGTTCACTACTCCCTTGACAGGACCCGAACTGAGTGAGTGAGATAGACACCTTTATATCATACTTCTTGAAGCACCACTCGAGGAGAGAGATAGAAACAGCTGCAAATACTCTTGGAAGTCCTCTTGGGTTGAGGTAGGACATCACAACCTGAGTAAGCCACCATTTAGGCGCACACAATTCCAGGAAAACACATTACACACAGCAGTTACACAATAATTCCGCTTAAACCCTCAATCACCTGTAGCCTGCAGTACAAAAGATAATGTATGATGTACAATTTAGTATGAAACAAAAATATTCAGTTGTAAAAGTCAGGTCACACATGAAGAAAAGTAATACAAATTTTAGAGAAACACACAAATCACTACTTTTACCACGTCTTACACAGCCTCTGAATCATCTGTGGCCGACAATACACAATACAGTTTATGTAGCAGCTATGTACAGTTTAGTATGAAACAAAAATATTTAGTATTAGAAGTCAGGTCACACATGGAGACAAGTAATGTGTGAGCCTAAAACTCTTGTGTGAACAGGAGAAAACTGTACAGTACATACATGGCAAGAATATAACCCATACCTCCACAAAGCATAACATATCCTATGATAACAATAAAACATGATATCAATTACGTATGTACAAAATAAATGAGAAACAAACAAAACACAGATGCAAACACCACTGATTAAACATTACATATAAAAGCTGAATCACTAATATGATTAAACTTTGCAATTTGCCCTTGGCCTCTCTGTAATGGGTGATGGGGTCACATCTCATCCTGCAGGTACACTCATCCCTCGTATAACGCAGGTTCGATTAACGCAATTTCAGAGTTACGCACAAAACTTTTGTATACCAAAAATCGATTAACATATAAAAAATTCGAAGTTACGCACAAATTTACGACAATAAAATATGCAAAAAATGATAAAAAGAAGAAAATGTACAACAACCCACAAATAAAATATATTTATGAATATACTACCCTGTAAAAGAACCAACGAACAAGCAGCACAGCTCAGCTTCCCCCCCGTATGGTTTGTTTACGTTTTGCGCGGTACAGATAAACAGTGGATTTCCAGTGCTTCTGTTATATCGTCCATTATCGAGTGAAACGACTGCATAATGTCTACTAAGCGTGTTGCTAGTGGTAGTGCTAGTGCTCCTAAGCCTAAAAAGTGTAGAAAATCTATAAATTTAGAAACTAAATTAGAAGTGTTGAAGAAAAGTGATGAAGGGATGCGATTGAAAGACATCGCGAATTTGTTCAACCTTGCTCCGTCGACTGTGGTGACAATTAAGAAGGACAAGGACAAAATTAAATCAAGTGCGAAGAATGCTACTCCGTTGACAGGGAAGTTAGCTACAAGGCATCGTCCACCTATCATGGAAGAGATGGAAAGACTGTTGGCATTATGGGTGGACGACATGTGCAGCCGGGATGACTCGCCAATGACGAACATCTTGATGCAGGAAAAAGCTCGCTCACTTTATGATGATTTATTGGCTAAGGATGAGGCAAGTGCTGGACCTAGTGGAGCTGCTGCTCCTCCACCATTCAATGCAAGCAAGGGCTGGTTGGAAAGGTTCAAGAACAGGAATCATCTGCACTCGGTAACACAGTCTGGGGAGGCAGCGTCGGCTGACAAAGAAGCTGCTCAGGCTTATCTGCCAGTGCTCAAGAAAATTATCGAGGACGGGGGGTACACAGCAGACCAAGTGTTCAACTTTGATGAAACTGGACTCTACTGGAAGAGAATGCCAAAGAGGACAGTGATATCCAGGGAGGAGAAGAAAGCACCAGGTCATAAAGCCTCCAAGGATAGAGTGTCACTGCTGGTTGGTGGCAATGCAGAGGGTGATTTCAAGCTAAAGACGCTCCTCATTGGCTATTCAAAAAACCCTCGGGCCTTAAAGGGTCATGCTAAGGAATGTCTGCCAGTCATTTACCGCTCTAGCAAAAAAGCGTGGACCAACCAATACATATTCCAGGATTGGTTCACCAATTATTTTTGCCCTGCTGTGGAGCGCTACTGTAGGAGGAAGAATATTGCTCACAATGCACTGCTGCTCCTTGACAACGCCCCCACCCACCCTAACAACCTTTCTGACTTGTCTGAACACATTCGAGTGGAATTTTTACCAAAAAACACCACATCACTAATCCAACCAATGGACCAAGGGGCAATTGCCACCTTTAAAGCTTATTATCTCCGTCGTACCTTCAGAAAAATTATTAATGCTGTGGACGCTGACGAAAATCTCTCCATTCGTCAATTTTGGAAGGAATTCAACATCAAGAATGCTATTGACAACATTGCTGAATCCTGGGATGAGGTCACACCATCCAATATGAATGCTGTTTGGAAGAAATTGTGGCCAGAATGTGTCCACAACTTTAAAGGTTTTCCTGAACCAACTCCTGTCGTGCGAGAAATTGTTAACCTTGCACATACAGCTGGTATGGACGAAGTGGGAGAAGAAGATATTGTTGAGCTGTTGGCATCTCATGATGAGGAACTCAGCAACGAAGACTTAATGGCCATCGAACAAGTCAGAGCACTAGAGGAGGAAACTGCAGAGGAAGATGACCCAGAGCCGCAGCTTCACTTAACTAGGAAGATCTTAGCTGATGTTATCTCCAAATTTGAAAGTGGCATTCATGACATTGTGAATAACGATCCCAACCGTGAACACAGTCTCAAATTTGAAAACACAGTCAGAAGTGCTCTCACTGCCTACAAGATGCTTCATCAAGAAAAAGTCCACCAAGCACAACAGACAACTATAACATCATTCTTCACTAAACCTGCTGCAACATCACCAGCCAGCTCTACTTCTACGTCTTCCGACGATGATGCCCCCACCTCACCCCAGTAACTCTGCCGACACCCCCCAGCCACCATCTTTGTCACCTCAAGCCTCAAGTATTCTTCTATATAGTGAGTACAACTTCTATATATCATTTAACTTTAATATTAATTATATTTCATATGTCTATGCTCACAAATTAATGTATGACTGCATTTTATGAGAGGGTTAGGTTGTGATTTTTTTTCGTAAGAACGTATCTCGACATATAATGGGAGTCAATGGGAAAATGGAATTAGTTTAACGCATTTTCACTTAACGCACGATTTCCCAAGAACGTAACTCATGCGTTAAATGAGGGAGGCGTGTAGTATCTAAAACTGCTTCTTATCGCTGTGTGCTGCATAAAATAGAATACCATCACAACAACAAGTTAAGAACATAAAGAATAGTAATAAGAAGTAAGAAGATAAAGGAAGAGAGAAGAGAGCCTCCCTAAAATTCACGGCACTACAGCTGGACTCACTCCGGGCGGCCGGCATTCTGCTCCTGCATCCTGGAGAAGAATGACTCGGTCTGGCTCTTGATGGTGGGGTCCTGGTAGCCACTCTGGTAGCCTCCGCCCCCCATGTCCTGGTACCCCCCGGCCCCTGTCCCGCCGTAGCCACTCCCACTGGAGGCATACATGTTCTGCCCTAGTAAAGAAAAGGACAAAGAACAAGTAAATAAACAATATTAAACGTAAATTGAATAAATCATCATCATTGTTTCATCAATCATCAATATCATCAATTATGCTCATTGTTTGGAAGAATGTAACACTGTTGGTGAGTGGACAAGTGGTGTGTATATAAGCCATCACTGTTTTCATGTTCATGTACGAAAGAAGCAACCAGAAGTGCTTCAGTAAATCAGAATGCCCAGAAAACCATACTTGCTTCTTACCAAAACTTTACTATTTACAACAAAACAAATAAAGAATTACTCTAATTTTCATGAGTAACAAAGCTCAGTTAATCTCCACTGCATAGAGGTCCCTCAGGGAGACTTACCGCCAGCCTGAAGCAGCAGAACTGGTGCCACCTTCTACTGTACTCGCTTTTCTCTTATACTAGTATGTTGAGATTTCTAATAAATAGGTAACCTTGACAGTCTGCTAGATCTCCTCTTACCGGTGCTTCTTCCTATGTAATTAGTGGAAAAACTTCATTCTATCAGCATATCAGTCAACAGGAAAGGTCCACACAGCAGCCGATACAAAGCTGAACTACTCACCGGCCGACTTGAAGGAAGGGGTTGAGGTAGACTTGGAAATGGCTGGGGTGTTGCGGATGGTGGCGGCTGAGGACGTCTCTATGCTCCATGGCTTGCCCTGCGCCATGGCCGAGACCTGTGGGAGCACCAACACTTGCATCAGGAACATAGAAATGAGATTGAAAGGTCCTTCTGTTACTTCTGAAAACACATCATTTCAGACTTTTCTTTTTCCCTGAACTCTAGACATGGCAGACAACGTGCATGGCAGCTGAGCACATCAACTGCATGTGTTCACTTGAAGACACGCTTCTTCATGATAGCAAAAATATTATAGAAAGACAATGCAATGTAATGTAGCTTGGTCACAACAGTCCTCTACACTGTCCAACAATCTGAGTCTCTACAGTGTAGGTGCTCATGATTTCTTCACGCTATGTAAATAATAGGAATTTCAAAGAAGAAAGTACTCACACATCCTTCCCCTGAGTCCCCTGGTAATCCCACCTAAGCTTGGACATACCAATACATCAATCCCTCCATACAGGATAAGATTTAAACCAGAGTAACAAAGTAATGAACAGCAAAGCATGAGTGCGATCCCTGGTTTGTAGAATGATAATAGAAGACAAAAAAAAAATAAGGAAAAATCATGCTATTCAAAACACAGCAACAAATATAATAAAAAGAAAAAAAAAATAATAATAATAATTTTATTCTCACCCGAAAGTATACAAGAAAAACAACAACATAATATATAGACGAGGGAATGAACTTAAGTATTATAGCAAATAATTGATAATAGCTATATACTGTACCTCTATAATAATAATAATAATAATAATAATAATAATAATAATAATAATAAAAATAATAATAAAAATAATAATAAAATAATAATAATAATAATAATAAAAATAATAATAATAATAATAATAATAATAATAATAATAATAATAATGTATCCCTATAATAGAATAGAATATAGAGATAGATAGAAATAAGTTCCCCAATGTCTAAGCGATAAAATTGATGTAGTATTTAGTAGTATATACATATTTTCAGAAAGCATAACAGCATTGGTATTGACAAAAGTAATAAGTAGGTATCCGTGTATGCCCCCCTGCTGACTGACCTTGTCCCTGTACAAAGCGGCAGCCTTGGTGTTGTACTTCTGCTGCAGGGGTGCGCGGTGGTCATAGTCAGACTGCTGCTTCAGGAACTCCTTGGCGCGCCGGTTACCTCCAACCTAAAGGGAAGCATGAGAGTGCCACCAGACAGCCAGGCCTTCCTTCACCTCCACAACTAAACAGCCTCTTGATTACATATGTATAATTTTTCATTTTTATATTTAAACAGTTATCAATCAAAGTTACACAACAGTTACAGATGGCTTAAAAGATAGATGAATTAAGGCAATAAATGTTCTTTATATGTTGTCTATTGTAAAATTTGGCTACTCTTCTTTGGTTTCCAAGAAATATCAATTAGGTGATACGATCAGCTTCTATGGCTGGATGCAGTATCCTCATGCTTTAACAAAAACTAATACTGATCACTTGCTTATCTTAATATTAACAGAAAAGCATTATACTCATAAATGAAGACGTTTTCATTATCTCAGCATATTTATAATTTTGGTATGATAGATTTGAAACAGTACAACAAATATCTTACTATTTGGCCAAAAAGTCTCAAGAAATATGTAGACTAGCTATAGGTGTGAGTAAAGGAATATCATTGCATTCATATAGGCACATGTGCTTATCAAGAGAATGCATTAAATAGTGTAAAGGATATGTTAAAAAATAATGACAATGCAGTAGCGTTGATGTGAGTGAATATTATGTACAGTATATGTAAAAGTATTTTTTGAGTTTGTAAATTCCAAATCATGTAAAATCTTATCTAGAAAAACATTACTGCTTGTCTGATCAAGGAAGCTACATGGAGACTCCTAAAATCTATTCTCAATGGGAGCCTTGTATTCTTATTACCTACTACTTTTATAACCGTGTCCTCTACTCTCAAACAGAACCCTGGTGCAACACTAACCTTCATCTTCTCCAGCTCATTGTCTTTCCATTTGTCCATGGTGATGGAACGCACAAAGGAGAGGTGAACCCCCAGGCCCCGGTGCTTGCCAGAACACTCCAGACAGATCCAGATGCCATAGCTGACAGACGCCCACTGGGGGTTGTGGGAACCACACTCAAAGCATTGCTGTCAGGAACACAACAACTAGTATATATTCTGCTACTCCCATTTCAGCTTATTTAAAAAATTGTCTACTACTACTTAGCCCAGCTAAATCATTACAGAGGCATGGAATACAAGCATTTTCATAGAAAAATGCATGATGTACTACATCCCTATGAATGAAGTTATCTGCCTACATTATATAGCTATATCATCAGTTCAATGGAATAAGAAATTTATCAGCTTATTTGTAAAATAAATCACCCTGATTTAAATCATAACATCATAAAATCAGATGATTTAAATCATAACATCATAAAATCAGATGATTTAAATCATAACATCATAAAATCAGATGATTTAAATCATAAGTTCATAACAGCCCTGCCTGTGAGTGAGCATGAATACTGAGGTGCTCTGTTGGGAGTCACTGGCTGGATGGCTCATGTCCATGCAACATGAGTGGCTGACAGACCTAAAGTTTCACTATTACATATCATGATAATGATTGATGACAGTGTCCAATATGATAATTAGCTGGTCAAAAATTTGAATAAATTCAAAGTACACTTTTTGTGTTAACCAGAGGATTATTTTCACTGCTTCATTTATCCATTGTAAATATATGCTGGTAAAATACTGATAAAACAAATAATTTTCCTGACAAACCCTTCATCCATGCCACAAGTGTCAAGGCCCAGCCTTCCTGAGCAGTGAGCACACACAGACACAGATACTGCATGCTTCTTGCTTCTCTCCTCATCATAATAATAATATAGCAATTACCTTTTTTGCTCTTTTCAATTCTTTTTTTCCCCTAATGTCTTGAATTGAGCTTTTTTTATTTTCTTCTTTTCAGTTGTGTCTCTCACTAAGTTTTCTTTTGTCTTAAGGACATTTACAACCTTATGGGTGATACACATGATTTCAAATTTGCATCATGTAACCACGTGTGAAACAAGAACAGAATGTAGTTGTTACTTTATGGCTTCTAAGAGAGAGCATGAATTTCACCGCTTTTCCCCGAGCTGGTTGTCTGAGACAACCAACCCCTATGAGGTCCAGCGGCCACCTAGGCCAGCTGAGAATCAGCGTATGCGCCTCGCATGCACGATAAGCCACGCATAACCTTTTTCGCTCCACTGAACTTCTAAGGCGGACGGACTTGTACTTGTGCTTCATGGGACACCTTGGTCTATTGTCACATAATAAGTGTGCATTCATTATGTACCAACAATACCTTCGGAGTTTCGCCCATGCTGGATACCGGTAGTCTGCTGAACAGGGCAGGCGTTTGCAACAACCCCACCCAACGTGTGCCCCAGGCTTCACGGAACTTGCTCCGGGGTCGCACCAAGCGGCATGGGGGCCATGGGCTTTGCCCAGGGTGCCCGCCCTGAACAAAGACACCGTATAGGCCCCCAACGTTCCGCTTGGCAGGTCGGTCCTGTAAGGCGCATGGCCACATGCTGACACACACATGACCATACACTTCACTTCAGCAAAAGAGCCGGACCCACATCCGGCTTGATCTCTACTGGCGGACGGCTATCCTACTTTTACACCAAGGTTACTCGGAAGGACACACGTATCATACTCACATCAATGAGCAAGAAGTTTAGAGTCTTCGCTGAGACTGGGTTTGTGGAACAGAACACCCACATGCCCTGCCCATCAACTCTACCTTCGATTGCGAGTGCATCGGAGGACACAGGGGGGCGGCATGAGCCTCTAATCACAGGCGTCACTACAGGCTTGCGCGGATGATCTTTACGCCAGAATCCGTTCATCGAGATTTACCGCGCAGATTTAAAGTTGCTTCCCAAGCTATAAAAAAATGCAGAAGGCATGAATCGTATGTCTGACAGCGACGTACATCATCTTGCACACTCACCGGTGTATGGGAGGGAGGGTTTCCCTCCCTCTCCTCCCTCCATAGGCGGTTGACAGTTTGCATGATTTTGAACTTATAGCCTGCAGCGTTCACCTACATCCCGTGTTTTTGCCTGTTTTTGCTGGATTACATAATGGGTGGAAAACATACGGATGGCACACCGATTCAAGCAATCATTGATCTTTACAAGGCTGGGATCAATAATAAGGAAATTTGCAAGCTTAAAGGACTAAAGCTTAGAAGAGTGCAAAATTTGATCTGCCGATTTAAGGCTGGCGGAGAGGTGAATCTCCCGCTCCCAAAAAAACAACCTGGGAAACAAAAAAAAACGTGTAACAGAACCAGGAGCGTGTTAAGGCGACAGCTTGATGCCAATCCTAGCCTTACAGCCAGAGAACTGAAGGAGGAAAATCATATTCTTCTTGGTAATGTGTCGCTTCGTACTGTACAGGAAACTTTGAAACGTGACCTTGGCTACAGGTGTTACCGGGCGCGGAATAAGCCACTGATAAATGACCGCCAAAGGAAGAAAAGGCTTCACTTTGCAAAGAAATACAGCGATTGGCCTCTCGACAAGTGGCGGGCTGTGCTGTGGAGTGACGAAAGCACATTTTGTGTGAGTGGAGGAGGACCAGCAAAAGTGTACCGTCGCCCCGGCTCAGACCCCACCGAGCCTCGCTACATACGAAAGACCACAAAACACCCTCCCAGTTTAATGGTGTGGGGTTGCTTTACTTTTCATGGTATTGGGAACTTAGTTATTTTCCCAAAGAACACAACTGTTAACAAAGTGGTGTATTTTGATCTTTTAAATGACCACCTGGAGGCCTGCTTTGAAAAGACACCAGCACAGATTTTCCAACAGGATGGAGCATCCTGCCACACAGCTCGAGATGTGATACAGTGGCTTGATGACTGCAAGATTGGGAGAATAGATGACTGGCCAGATAATTCTCCCGATATATCACCCATAGAAAATCTTTGGGCCATCATTAAAGGCAAACTCCGCTCACGTGACACCTCTACACTCAATCAATCAATCATTGGGGGCATACGCCGGGGGGCGCGTCGCCTCGCCCGCCCTACGACGCCACTCCCGGGGGTCACCACGCGCGAGTTCCCATGCAGGCTCCTTTCCCATACCAAGCAGCTCTCGACAAGAAACATCAACTTGCCCCAGCCACGAGCCTTGTGGGCGCCCCCTTGGCCTCCTCCACGCCGGATTGTCTCTTACAGATACAACCCGATGGGAAGGATCGGTTTCAGGGTAGCATGCCACATGCCCATATAGCCGAAGTTGGCGCTGACGGACTATGCAGGTAATAGGCCTCGATTCAGTCTCACGGTGCAATCGCTGATTTGACACGTAATCATCCCAGCGATACCCCATGATTCTGCGGAGACACTTATTACCAAAGGCATTGATTCGTCTCTTCAAGTCACTATCTAGTGTCCATGTCTCACAACCATAGAGTAAGACAGGGATCACAAGCGACTTGAAGATCCGGATCTTTGTCCTCCTGCACAGGTACCGACAACGCCAAATACTCCCGCTGAGCGAGTCCATAACACCGTGGGCTATGCCAATCCGCCGTAAGGCTTCTTGACGTGACCCGCCGTCATTATGGACTGCGCTACCAAGGTATGTAAAACTTTCCAAGATCTCAATGTCCTCGCCACACGCATGAACAGACTGTACTGCTTCATCTAGTAAGTCTCCAAACACCTGGACCTTGGTCTTGAGCCAGGAGACCTCAAGTCCCAAAGGCTTTGCCTCCTCGTGCAGCGCCTCGAGAGCCATCACCAGGACCTCCAGCGACTCAGCAAAGATTACTGCATCATCGGCAAAAACAAGATCAGTGATCTTGGTGTTGCCGACGGATGCTCCACAATCACTTTGATCTACAACCTTGTCCAATACCCAGTCCATACAAGCGTTGAAAAGTGATGGGGCAAGGACGCACCCTTGCCTCACTCCTGTATTCACAGGAAAGAAGCTGGATACACCTGCCCCACACTTCACAGCACTCTCAGTCTCAGAATACAGACCAGTTATCAAGCTTGAAATGGAGCTCCGAAAGTGTTGGGAAGAATTTAAGCCTGAGTTCCTTCAAAATCTTGCTGACGTACCACGTCGCCTTCAAAGGGTCATCAAGAGGAAGGGCTACGCAACGAAATACTAACTACAATTGTAAGTGTTGATATTCTACATTATTTTGTTATAAACATGGTGCCTCATACGTGTAAACATTCCCTTTTCGGAGGCGCGCAGTGATTATCCACGCAAACTTTATAAGAATCCTGCCTGCGCCACCACGGGCGAAGACCAACCATCAGAGCCCTCAAGTGAACCTCCAGAGCCTACCATCCGAGCCCTGGGTCACCACTGCCTACAGGCGCTATAGGCACAAAAACAAAACAAAAAACAAAAAAAATCCAATCAATTGGACAAAGAAATATAGTGTACCGTGGAAACATTAATTAAAAATATATATATTTGCGAGTCCCAAACAAAGCCAATAAAGCATTGTATATAAAATTTAAAAAAGCCATACATAGCAGTGACATCGCCCAGGATAACGTAGCGATATAGTCAAAACAACTGGTGCTCGGTGGACTGCAGGCTTCCCATAGATGAGGACGAGTCTGCCTAGTTCTGGGGCAGTGCTGAGACCCCTACTTTGTGCTTTCTTTGCCTCATCAATGACTTGTTCTATTGCTCATATTTCAGTAATATTGATGGGAATTATTTTTGGACTGTGTGCCTCTCATTCCCCCCCCCCCCTCCATGCTGCCTGCTATGCCATGTTATGCCATGCTATGCTTGGCAGTAACAGGAGAAGGGGCGCACTCATGGGTCGTGGGCCAGGAAATCATGATAGATGTAATCAATATTACCTTTAAAAAAAAGTCACAACATAAAAACAAAATAAACAAATGTGTTGCACCTGAGAAATATGAAACCTTATAAAAAAAACCCACAGACAATGGTAGAGCAAAAAATTGTTTCTCGCCAAAAAAAAGGAAAAAGAAATCATTCACGTAGCTTTAGCGTCGAAAAATGACAATGTTGAACAAAACTGCCATACTTTGTGTGGGTAAAAACTAGTATGAAATAAATGGGTCAGCAAGTGCTACTTTTATGTTCTACCTTCATATATGCTGTTACAAACCCATTTCTGTAAAAGAATAAATACGGTGAATTATAATTACGTAAATTCTGCCAGCCGGGGGCCAGCGCCAGGGGGTCAGGTTTTTACTCTCTAAGATAAAATTCCTTTTTTGAACAATTCTGTAACAAGCTAACTGATTTTTTAAAAAGCATGGGTTTTCTTACAAAATCTGTGCCCAAGGAAGTTCCCCACATTTGTTACAAGTAGACAGTAACCAGAGCTGGGTGCGACTTTGACTTTGCGACTTTGCCGCCGGAACCTGGTGCGACTGCGACTCTGCGACTCTATTTTTGGCCCCACCAGTGCAACTTGCGACTTGCGACTTTGACTTATTTTTCCCGGTGCGACTCCGCTAAATTACAAAGTAAACTTTAGCGCAATAACAGAAACATGCTTTTATAAGGCAGAAAAACACATATTTATTCATTTTTTAGTTCAAACACAGCCTAAACTAATATCTACAGGTCCTCCTTCTCCTCCTCTACGTCCTCCTGGCCCATCTTCTCCTCCAGGAGGTCCATGTTCCCTTTGAGGAACACAAGCTCCTCATATCATGTGTGGTTGACTAGTTATCAACCACACTTGCTAGACAGAATCATGTCAGAATGTACCTACACTGTTTAACCTATTCTATTAGTGCCGAGTGGCAATTAAGTGAATTAACGATATAACCGGTATGCGGTCAAGTGCCATACGACTTTGCCGCATTCCGAGTGCCGCGCTGATGCCGCGGCAATTTCTTTAAAAAAAGTAGTCTTTGTTCCTGTTCAAAGTCGGGGCAAAAGTCGCGGAAAATTGGCGTGCGACTTTGCTTAGTCCGACTTTTTCAAAACGTTTGCGACTTTTGACTTTGCGACTTCAAAATTCATAGTGCGGCAAAGTCGCAAAGTCGCAACTCGGTGCCGCAACGCCCAGCTCTGACAGTAACCCAACACACCACCACTACTCTACATCAGTGCGGTCTTATTTCCTCTTCATGTTACATTATCACACTACAGTAAACCCTCTCTAATCTGAACTAATTGGGGGGAGACCTGGGTCGAATTAGCCGAAAGTCTGAATTATCCGATGGTTACCTCTAGCCCCTCCACACAATAAGAACTCACTCAAACATGCCAAAAACAGCACAGATATTATTAATTATGCTCACCAAAACCATCGTATTTATACGATAATTATTGTATATCTGATCACGCTGGGCAGCCGCGACATGCACCGCATGGGAGAGGTCGGACTCGCATTAGTAAAGCCCGGATAATTCGAACTTCTGTTCGAATTATGGAAAGTTGTTGAAAAATTTGAGCTGGCTTGAAACAGGTCGAATTATCCGAAGTACGAATTAGGGAGGGTTTACTGTATTTGGGCTCCCAAGATTAATTTAAATCACACACTTCAAATAAGGGCAAATAATCCTTTCAATTTACCAGCATAGTGATAGAGCCTGAAAAGGTTGAGATCAGACGACACATCCACTGTGTTGGTCGTTGTGAGACCGAGGAGCTAGGACTCAGCCAGGCTATACCTATCGGATTTTCTTTACATTAGACAAAAATACAACTACTATTCCTTTTTGACCGAACGAACGCGACATGATAAGAGCGTCATATAGCGTCACGGCTTCACCGCCTCCGAGAGCAGGCACCACACCCATGACAGATGTGCAAACACACAGAGAGGTGGAGGCGAGCACACTGTGGTGAGGCAAGCTGTAAAACTACAAAGGTCCTTAAAAAAAAAAAAAATATGTTATCATTGATAAAAGCCTTGCTCGCTGCCCACGTAATATGGGGTTAGAAATATTCCATCTACCAAGACCTTAACGTACAGGACCCTTAAGACCCTCTTATAGTGCATTGTCCGACACTGCAATATGACCCTTTGTGACCCTGGTGTGGGGGTTAGGGAGGCATCGTTGCTTGCCTGGTTGGGGTAGGCACAGGTGGAGTGCCTAATGCATGGTTTGGGGTATGGTGATTATTATAATAAAGCATCACGGTTCACGGCTCGGTTCTACTGCAGTTTAATACATTACAAGACACGTACTTATAATCGTCAACTTGTAGTTCTGACCATTTGCAGCATTTCTAACCCCCTCAACAGTCATCGGAAATGAAAAATAACATAATGGGAGTCTGTGGTCCCTTATTTAGGTTAGGTTACGTAACCAATGTCCGGGTTAGGTTAGTGAACTACCGGGGGGGTCTTGGGTAGCGCAATACCCCGGTTGGACCAGTAGAGTATTGGTCAATAGGGGGTATTGTATAAAACTGTAGTTTGCCCACAGTTCACCAGCATAACATAGCACAGCATAGGCCTGGCCTGGCGTGGCTGTGTCACCTGCTGTGGCCTTGACCCGCATCCCGCTCGACCCACTTTTCTGTCTATCAATTACTGCTTTACCTCAGTGTTTCCCCTCCATGAATACTCACAGTGTTCTCATCTCTGGGCTTGATGTCCGCCAGTGTGCGCCTGGTCCTGGGGCTGGCCATGGCTGCGATGCTCGGTGACGGCCAGCCTGCCAGGTGACAACACGGGGATTGTTTACTGACAGGCTGCCAGCTGGACACTCAAGCGACCGTCCATACTCTGCATTGCCTTTATTGTCTCCTTTATTGTTATTTATCTCATTTCTGTACCTATATTACGTTATTTTCACAGATTTATACAAGAATAAATGTTCTTTTTATCAAAGGAAATTTAATGGGCAATGTAAAGTTTCCCGCCTCTAACTATTTTCACACCATTAATGTTTTATATCTCTCTATTATCCATTACACTCACTGAACAACTTAAGATTAATTCTGGTTTGATTAGTTCCAGGATATAGATGAGTAAAAATATATGGCTATTACATTTACACGAAAGACTTTAAAGTTCCATATGTTACGTAATTCCCCCACAAAGAAAATGACATGTATTTTCAACGGCACTGATTATCCTTTACAACATGAATTATGCGCAATATATTTTTGTCGTACTTTTTCTGCCAGTGAACTTTGCTTATGAGTGATGGATAAAATTTATAAAAATAAAGAACAGCTGATCAAGTGGCGGGAAATTTGAAACCCTCCAACACTGTCAACTTCTTTTCAGCAACATTACTTGAGATAACATTACTCACAACATTTCTAGCTATCTAATTAGGCACATGCATACACAGTGGCGTACCCAGAAAATTGAAAAGGGGGGGGGGCCAATATATATATATATAATATATATATATATATATATATATATATATATATATATATATATATATATATATAATATATATTTATTTATTGGCAGCGAGCGAAGCGAGCTGCTACTTACCATAAGACCCATTTGCGTAAGGGGAGTGGAACCAAGTTTAAACCAAAAAGTGAATAACTACTCCTAAATATTGTCGGGTTGAGCTGAAATTTGACATGCAAGTAGTGCTGTCAAAATCAATGGGGGTCTGTGAAACAAACTTTTTGCGTAGAACAAGCCCTTTAATGAGTAATTAGCGTAATGAGTTAATGGGCCCCAGACATAATTACGTCACGGTTTGTTTACATCGGTGCATTGTGGGGATAAGGCGGTGTCGCCGCGGGTGGACCTACGGAGGGAAAACTACGGCGATGGAAGAATTTCGAGTTATGTTGCGCGAAATTGATATTCCAGGTGCTATATTACTGTGCTCTGTTCTGGCTGACAACACTATAGAGAATACCTGAGGTAATGGCTGATGTGCAGAGGCTTCTAAACCAAGAAAACAGAGTCATAACAGAGCCTCGTCAAAAGGTAAGCAGCTGGTAGGTACGTAATGTGTCCCTACCACTTGCTTACTTATTAATGAGACTCTGCTGTGACTGTTTTCCTGGTTTAGAAGCCTCGGCACATCAACCATCACCTCAGGTCTTCTCTATGTTGTCAGCGAGCACGGAAATATAGCACCTGGAATATCAATTTCGCCCAAAACAACTCGAAATTTTTTCATCGTCGTAGTCTTCTCTTTGTAGGTTGTACATATTCATGGTTATGATAGTATTAAAATACCTTATTAATTGAGTTCCTTTTGTTGTCTTTTCTCATAATAAGTAGGGTATTATTCTAGTATTTGCCCATACTCCCCCTCTCTCACAAAACAAGCTTGGGGACCTGGGGGAATGCGGGATTTTTGGCTGGGGTACAAAATATGTGTAGCAACCACATAGTTTTCGAGTTAGGAGAGACGTGTGAACCTGACGATCCTCACAGAATGATGACCGAAGTGTCGAAAACACCCCCAAACCCCCGCTAGGAGGTTAGGTTATATTTGGTTAGGTTATAATTATTTGGTTAGGTTATATTATTTGGTTAGGTTAGGTTTGGTTATATTTGGTTTGGTTAGATTTGGTTAGGTTAGCTTATGTTATATTTGGTTAGGTTAATTTTGGTTAGGCAAATTTCTCTAGATATAAGGTAATTACCCTAGATCTAGGGAATTTTAGCCCCCATGCACAACTCTTAAATATTGTGTTTCCGACGCATAATTTGTTCCCCACCCGAAAACCCCGCATTCCCACAGGTCTCCAAACTTGTTTGGTAAACTTGGGGGAAGTGGGAGAGTATGGGCAAACACTATAATTTTATGTGTGGGGTTTAATATTTAATGTTGGGTTTTCGGGTGGGGAACAAATTATGCGTCGGAAACACATAATTTAAGAGTTGTGTATGGGTGGTAAAATTCCCTAGATCTAGGGTAATTACCTTAAATCTAGAGAAATTTGCCTAACCAAAATTAACCTAACCTAACCAACCTAAGTTAACCTAACCAAATCTAATCAAACCTAACCTAACCAAATCTAACCTAACCCAATATAACCTGCCCTAACCTAACCAAATCTAACCTAACCTCCTAGCGGGGGGTTGGGGGGGTTCACGACACTTCGGTCATCATTCAGTGTGGATCGTCAGGTTCACACATCTCTGGACTCGGAAGAAATCCAATGAATTTTCCCTAGATCTAGGCAATTTTTACAACACCCCTAACTCAAAAACTATGTGGTTGCGACGCATATTTTGTACCCCAGCCAAAAAGCCCGCATTCCCCCAGGTCCCCAAGCTTGTTTGGGGGAAGTGGGAGAGTATGGGCAAACACTTGAATTTTACCAAATTCCCTAGATCTAGGGTAATTACCTTATATCTAGAGAAATTTGCCTAACCAAAACTAAACTAACCTAACCAAATATAACCTAAGCTAACCTAACCAAATCTAACCTACCCTAACCTAACCAAATCTAACCTACCCTAACCTAACCAAATCTAACCTAACCTCCTAGCGGGTGGTTGGGGGGGTTATCGACACTGGTCTGAATCGGTCATCATTCTGTGAGGATCGTCAGGTTCACACGTCTCTGGACTCAGAAGAAATCCAATGAATTTTCCCTAGATCTAGGCAGTTTTTACAACACCCCTAACTCGATGGTTGCTACGCATATTTTGTACCCCAGCCAAAAATCCCGCATTCCCCCAGGTCCCCAAGCTTGTTTTGTGGGAGAGGGGGAGTATAGGCAAACACTAGAATAATACCCTACTTATTATGAGGAAAGACAACAAAAGGAACTCAATTAATATGGAATTTTAATACTATCATAACCATGAATATGTACAACCTACAAAGAGAAGACTACGACGATAAAAAAATTACTAGTTGTTTTGGGCGAAATTGATATTCCAGGTGCTATATTTCTGTGCTCGCTGACAACATAGAGAAGACCTGAGGTGATGGTTGATGTGCAGAGGCTTCTAAACCAGGAAAACAGTCACAGCAGTCTCATTAAGAAGTAAGCAAGTGGTAGGGACACATTACGTACCTACCAGTTGCTTACCTTTTGACGAGGCTCTGTTATGACTGTTTTCTTGGTTTAGAAGCCTCTGCACATCAGCCATTACCTCAGGTCTTCTCTATAGTGTTGTCAGCCAGAACAGAGCACAGTAATATAGCACCTGGAATATCAATTTCGCGCAAAATAACTCTAAATTCTTCCATCGCCGTAGTTTTCCCTTCGTAGGTCCACCCGCGGCGACCCCGCCTTATCCCCACAATGCACCGATGTAAACAAACCGTGACGTAGTTATGGGTAGGGTCCATTGGCTGGAACGTGGCTCACTGCCACGTTCCAGCCGCAAGAATTGAGCCAAAAGCAAAGGGGCCAGAGGCTGGATGCCTATACTTGATAATAAATATATTTATTTATTATTATTTATTCTTTGCTAAAGGGGGGGGGGCATGTCCCCCCCCCCCCATCGGTACGCCACTGTGCATACATAAGAAATACATCAGTAAATTCATGTACTACACTGTTTCCTTACATATTCATAGTTCTTATTTTTATCTGTCAATTTTCTCTATTCATAAGGGCACATTATGCAAATGCCTTGACTAAACCCTTAAAACAGCCTCACCTGTAAGCTTGTAAGCATGTAAGCTTGCTATACGCAGTGGTGTGGCAGGATTTGGTTTGGATGTACTACAGCAACATAATCTGATCCAGTCTGCTCTGATACCCATTCCTGGAAGCTCCCTCAAGGGCGTGGCCACAAACAAGGAATCTCCATTGCCTCCCACCCCTACACTCCCCTCCTCTCCCCCTGCTCCCTCAAGCACAGGTGTTCCCCTATTTACGTACATAATTAGTTCCTATGGTTTGTTTGTAACCTAAAAGTCCATCGTTACTCTTGTTAATACTGAATAATGCACACAGCTTTGTGAAAAAATAAACTTTGCAGTACAACTACACCCCAATGATACTCATCAGTACCTTTGTTTTAAAGATGTACCGATGTATCGGTAATAGTGGTATCGGCCCATTTATAGAGTATCGGTATCGGGTAATTTTCTGCTGATACTACCGAGTTAAAAGGAACTTAGCGCGTAGCATATCACTCACTGGAAGATATTTTGTTCAATTGAATTTCAATGTTATATACGGATGTAAAATAAATTATTGGTAATATTCCCATTATCCCATTATTTAACATCATATTATTTGAGTACATGGTGCGTAGTAATACAATACATTCTTTGGTCATAATGAGCCACCATGGACAGGTACCAGACAGTCAGGAAGCCTGGCATCAACAGCTCAGGCCCCGCCGCAGCCCTCACACGGCACCACTCTCCACCACTAGCCACACACAAAAAGCCTTAATCTGGTAACTAGGATTTGAAGTCTAGCATGTTGATGTTACTAAAAAAAATACAAAGTTTTTTTGATAAATTCTTTGTTAATTCAATTTGAATGCACAGTAGGTACAAGGTACGTATTTCTTAAACAATTTTATTTCATTTTACCCAAGTGTCCAAGTGACCTAGTTTAATGACAAATATGAAAAAAAGAAAGTCGCACGAGTATGGGCAACAACCTAATAAGATACATACACTGGTATCGGTAGATACAACACACTGGTATCGGTAGTAGTATCGGTATCGGTCCAATTTTGTGGTATCAGAATCATTATCGTTCAAGATGTTGGTATCGGTACATCTCTACATACTTTGTTTCATCAGCCTTAAACACCAAAGTTCAGCCTCCAGCAATCACCATCACCACTCACTCTGCCCTTATGCTTCTGATCTTTAAAAACAGCATACCGTTCAGAATTTGGATTTACACACGTCTCTATGCATCTCTGATAGTTCATAACTTGAACATACATAAGTAAGGGTGTGCCTGTATTTCAACACTCCCATTCTATAGGCGATCTTTCACTCCCATCCACAGTATACAACCCACTCTTGTTATCTCCTTTGTTATCATTTAATTTCTTTCCATTCTCACGAAGTGACAAGAAAGAATACACATACTATAATTTACAGGTAATTTAACTGTACACAGGGGTGTAGTTATAAGTACACTGCGTGCCAAAATATTGTTCGCCACATCATAACAGAGCGCTCCCATAAGGGAATTCTGAAAATGTACTCTATGGCAGCCTAGTGACTTCCGAGAGAGATATCCTACATATGGCAGCTTGTTTAAGGTACGGACAGTCCATCAAGACTGTTGAGGAATGTTCAGATGCTACTTATCAGTTATAGACGAAGCATTTTGAAAAGGATCGCCTCACTTCCCGCGAATGATTTGAACAGACGCACGCTGGTATAACTCTCATTATCTCCATAATGGGTGGCAAGAAAGACCTAACAAAGGAGCAAATTAAAGTTATTGTAACTCTACACAAGACAGCGAGGCCAGTGGAAGAAATATCAAGGATTGTGAGTGTTACGAGGAAATGTGTGCAGAAGAGGCCAGGGCGAGGATGTAAAATTATCGCAATAATTCTCTTGCTCTTATTTGAGGATGGGCATCCACTTGACGTTTCATGACATTTAGTGTGCTTGCTGATGTTTTGCGTCCTCGCCCTGGCTTCTTCTTTATGTTACGTTGTCGCCACCCCGCCACCTTTTACGAAACGTTCCCACCCACTTCTGCACACATTTCAGTGATAAACAAACTTTTACAGCTGAAATCTCTCAGCTAAGTAGCAAGTGATGGTTCATTGTTAACTGGCTCGTATTTTTGAGAAGTAATTTGCATCATTGAGCTACGCCTTTTTAGATGAATGAGGCTCTCTTAGTTTGTGTCAAAGTTCACTGCAGTACGCTCGAATGCTCGATAACAATGACTCTTCTTCTTTTGACCTCTGTCGCTTTGTATCGCTTTGTAGGTTCTCTTCTTAACAGGAACTACATCGTATTGGTCTCACGGCCTCTTGTAGCTTCCTTATTTTTTATGTTCTTATATTCTTTCTGCTACAGCTCCTTTTCTTATTCTTTCCTATTTCACTTTGCTTTTTTCTACTTTTTTCACATCTTTTATTCTGCTCTCACTTGCTTGCTTTATTCCGCAAGTCCAATATGGCGGCTGCTCACTAGATAAAAATTGATAGGCACAAGGTCAAGGCCTAGTCATCCAATCACCAAATTGTTAGTCCCATCGCTTTGGTCTATAGTCATGAAACTTTGGACTGTTTCTATCCTATCGCTATATTTGAAATCACTAGAAAAAAACAGCTTGAGTCATAGGCCAGTGTAGTATTCAGTATACACATCATTGATGTATGCAAATGATATGATAAAAAACAATCAAGAACTTCCAAGAATCTGCTAATTCTAAATCAAACCAATAATGAATGGTACATGTTTAGGCTCAAGCCGCCCTCAACCCTCACACTCTGGTGACGCCGCGGCACAAGGTTAACATCCTCACAGAATGACGGCCACCTTAACTACACTGACTAGACCTAGAAAGTTGATTCTGAGCTATTTCATATTTTTTTAAATCTAATAAAATCACAGTTTTCAAAAATATACTTTACAATAACGTTTTACATGACAAGGTTCACTCACATTTGTCTTCCTTATTTTATTTCACAGCAAGACTAGCATCATGGGGGCGGTCCATAATATACTTAGAATCTATCAATCCTTTTCCTTACTTTCTGGATTGCTTTATACCCTCACATGACCTTATATTGATCATTCTTGTGATAAATCTTCCCATCAACCTTTGCTGTCACATTATTGCTGGCCCAGCACTAGAAAAATATGTGGACACCATCATGAGCAATGCATAACACATTCAGTTACCTCAAAAAAACTGCAGGCATGTTTGAGAAAAAAACATGAGTGTATATCAAAAGACGTTAAAACTAAACACAATATAACAACACATAATTGCATTAAACTATGAAAAGATGTAAAAATATATTGACCATAAAATTGTATCACTCTTATGATCTTTAAATTACGATAAAAGATGATTGGAGGCCAGTCTAAATTTTAACACTTCATTTGCAGGTACTCAAAGCTGTTGCCATGTATCTAAATTCCCTCCCATGAACTATGCATGAATCCCTCAGTGAGAAAAACCCTTATCACTCAAATGCTACCTAAATCTTGGACCCACCGACCCATGGCTATAGGAATAATTGATGCACCATGTAAACAATTCGTCCCCCCTCATGAATAAATATAATACCTTGCATTATAGTTTCAGTTTCTTCTTCTTGGTGTGCTTACTTGGTTTTTCTGCAGCCTGATGGATTTCTTGAATCTTGGCTCTTTGTAATTTTTCTTTTTCTAGCTTCTCTTCTTCAAGCTCTCCCTGTAAGCAGAATACATTATCTCTGTCAACATTGACATTCAAACCGAATAAAGTTATCATCTTACTTCCTACATGTTCCTCTTTACTGGATGATTTTCTTTGTTTAGAATTTCTCCATTGCCTGATTTTATTGTATATTTTCTATACTGATATCTGGTATTACTATAAGCATACATATAAAGTATGACTGAAGAGTACAGAGCAAATTCTCAGGGAGCAATGTGCACTTTCTCTGTTGGGTAGGAGTAACCAAGTCACAGAATTCGGCCAACACAAACCTTACACATCTGCTCAACATTCGATTTGATCATTACTTAATAGAACATCAATCAATAATATTCCAATCAATAGAAATAGCTTAATCCTTCTGTCCCTGAGATAAGGCAAACATAGACAAATAGGCATATTATACATAGATAAATCTACATATAAATAGATAGTAATAGACAACATTATCACAATTCTTGATTCATCTATCTCTTCATCTATTTATATATCTGTTTGTCTGTCTGTCTAGCTATACATATCCAGACTCTTGAAAGCAATTGTGTCCTTTATAAAGTGTCCACATTAGAGTATGGAAAGACGCATTAAAAAAAAAAAAGGGTAATCTTGTGAAATATAAAAATGTCCATAAGAAGGACTGTCCCTGTCTAACACTTTTAAATACAATAATGAGCCAAAGAGTAGCCATAGAAGGCGTCTCACCTGTGTCGGCCTCTTGGTGGCGGGGGGAGGGGCAGGCGTGGCTTCTGTCTCCTTGTCCTCTGTCTTCTCTGGCTTTCCCGTGACACTCCCGGATCTGGGAAAACAAATAATTTGAGCTGAGATTCCTCACATGGTTTTTACTTGACTTACATTGGTAAATCTAAAATAACAATAATACAAAAGGTAGCTAATTGCGTTACCTTTAGCCAGTATTTATTTGTTATATGACCTGTTAGTCTCTATTTTTTATTCCTATTCAGTATTATTCACAACACGCTGAATGTGAAAAATAGTTGTGATGATGATGACAATGATGATGATGATGATGATAATATTGATGATGACTATGCTGCTGATGATGATAATGCTGCTGATGATGATGATGATGACGACAAACTCACCTGAGGGCTGCCAGGTGCTTCATGATGCTGGGAGAGTGTTCCAGATGGTCCTGCAACACACTCCAGGCTCCCCCCCCCACCACCGCCTCCACACTCCTCTGTACCTTGACTTCCTTCTTCTTGGGAGGTTTAGCAAGTTCTGGAGCAAACAAGAGTGCTTCGTGTCAAAAGCTGGCATGGGTGTTTGGTCCTCCTAACAAGACAACCAGTTTATGCTTTACCAGTTACTGGTAAAACTGAATGCAGGGATCAGCATAAGCAGAGGACTTCTTTTTCAAATAAATATAAGAGCATCCAATGTAATGAGAAGATAAGTAAAAGGTGCATCAATGAATACAGGAACATTTGGATGTTCTTTGATTATTCCATTTTTACCGTTTGCTATCCTTATCACTTTTTCGTTCTTTCTTGGATGCGGCCTTACATATATACACAGAAAAGTTTCCATCACTCATTAAATCCATATTAATTTCTTACTGCTGTTGTCGGGGAGAAGGTCCTGGAGCTGGCGTGTCTTGGCCTCCACTTCTGCCGTCAGCTGCCTCACCCTCTGGGCCATGCTGTACATCTGCACCATCAGTGGCAGCGCCCAGTGCTGATGAAACTGTAACACACACACAGATGTCAGCGTGCAGAATAACCCAAACAAAGCAGGCATAAAAAGTCAAAAGTTGTCACTCACATTCGTACTGATGAATTTTCACAAGCAATTGGTGCCACAGGCAATCCCAGAGTAAAAGAATTGAAAACTGTGTTACACGCATGTGATGAAAACTTTCAGAAACTGGTTTGAGCCCAATGTAACTATGAAATCATCCCATAATCCAACTTAATCTGACAGAAGCAGCGAGTCAACACACCACAACATCAGAGAGGCGACTCATGTCAAACTCCCAGGTGTAGGACAGGTCCATGAGTGTTGAGGACACACGCACCAGCACCCGCTCCCTGCCCCGCCACTCAGCCCTCACACTCATCTGGCCGAGGTCCTGCAGCACCAGGCACGACAACTTCTGCACCTCAGCCTCAATGCACGGCGCCCATTCCTACAAACATATAGAAAAATATATCTTCAGTTAGTCAAAGGGGTACCCACTGCCCTGCAGCATTCAGGATTTCTTAAATGCTAAGCAAAACGCAAAACATAAACATGTGTAGGTTTTCATTCTTAGGAAACTATCACTTCATTCCCAATGCATATTCTACAATGTTGCCATTAGTAATTTGAAATCTCATACAGATGTGTCTCTAACACAAATGATGAAAGTATGCATTAACTCATCTGGTGTTTGGCACATTATTGCATTTTGAATGTAATTCTTTAGTAATCTTTGTTGATCCTTTCCTAATCCAATATTGTTCTCCTCACAGGTAGTTATTACACACTATGGCAACCCTGTAGAGCACGTTTCGTGGATGCAGTGACATTTGTTCAAAATTGTAGCTTTCCCTATGCACTGAACTTACAACTGTAGTCTAATGTCCACAAAAAAAGGCTGACAATCTAATGTGGAAATATCAAACTTTCAATCTGAGTCATATTTTCAGGGATTGAACTTTAGGATCTTTGAGGTGTGGGAACTTTGCTAAAGGTGATATCATCTGAAGCCAATTAATTGGCTGTGCAAGCTTATGAACAACCACATCTGCAAGGTTTGATTCTTTCCTGTTTCCTTTATTGACAACTAAAGAGTATTAGTACTCTTCTGCATAATGTGATTTCCTGTCATAGCACAGGGGGGCCGAGGAGTCGGCTTAGAAACAAATTATATTCCTGGAAACATTCACAAATCAGTTCTGCAAATAAATCAGAAATGCCTGCCATTTAACCCTTTGAGACCCAGAACGTAATTTCCATTGTAATTTGGCTACCATTAGACACTTTTTAGTGACTATAAGCAATATTTTATAGATATGACCTGTTTAGTATCCTTGTCGACTAACGAATTGGGTATATTCGGTTACTTTTCGTAATTTTATGGCTAACAACATACAATTTTTTTTATAGCAGAGGATAGATCTGGGCGTGAAAGGGTTAAAAGCATTTGTAATACACACTGATTTTTGAAATTTGATTACTCTGAACAGTAGATACATAACTACTGCCTATTGTACTATTTCATCTATTCAAAATTCCTCTGATTATTTTACCTAATGCATATGATAGTTTATACTAGAAAGAGCAAAACTATTCACAAAGTAACAACCTATGTACTGTTGGTGTGTTATTACCCCACAAGACATGAGAGACAAAGTGGGACACCATAATAGGCCATCAAGATCCACTATCTTTACCACAAAAATAAATACCTACAGTGATTGTTGACAAAACCTCATCTTATAGTCGGAGCAAACCAACATTATGAACACTATACAATATTTTGTCTAATTACCATCCATCATATTACTTCCCTGTAATTCTCATCTATAATAGCACCATTACGAAGAGCATTCATCTCTAATGATCTCAGTCAAGCTAGTCCCACCACTGCCTGTCACTCCAATGCCTGTGACTATTTGACATAATAAATTATTCACGGTACCTAATCTAACCATTTGTTTCTGACATAATCAACAGTTATGGCCAAATGGGCTCACGTAATACCCAGGTCACTGTCATGGGCTCAAAGCATTGCACATTTTAAAATTTGAAACAGAATATAGAGAATTGTGAAACTACAACTTCAAAGAGATTAGATGATACTCCATTCAAAAAGTTTTGAAATTATAGTGAGCTTGTTATGCAGGCAAGGACACACCAAAACGGTATTTAGTGGTGCTGAAGCTCTTATCAGTGTATTAAAAGCACTCATAACTTTGCTAAATTAAGGAACAAAGAAAACTTTCCAACTGAGCCTCACCTCGGCCTTGTCTTGGATGGAGGGGGCACTCCTGGCCTCCCCCCACAGGGCACAGCCGTCACTCAGCACCACCCAGTAGCCTCGCTCATCCACGCTCCATTTGCACATCCACTCTGGACCCAATTTTGGCACTGGCCTCCACTTGGCCTCTTCTACTGGCCTCCATGATGCTAAATCTCCTTCACTGAAAAAAAGTTGCATAAATATAGCATTCTGTAGAGGAAACAAGTACACAAAATAAAACATCATGCTGGACAATGAACTTCAGAATTTGAGTAAAACATCAGCACATTTCCCTTCAAGCTAAAGACCTGAAAGATGTCAAAAACCCTGAAAGATGTCAGAGTAATTCTGATAGTGACATGTTTAAGGAGTTAGAAATATCATGGTTCCTCCTTAGTCCAAAGAATATATAACAAATACTCAATATATACTCTTGAATGGCTTCAGTTACTTTGGCCTTGAAAAGTTGAAAGCCCCGGCTAAACTTTGTGACCGATTGTTACTTTCAAAACGAATCACTGTTATCATTATCATTCTTCTCAACCTTAACTTTTATCATCTTTACTTTCTGTAACATATTTATATTAGCAATACAAATCTCTGAATTGTTTCCCTGAATCATTGTTTAGAAATGTGTTTGGCCGATGTGGCCATAAAAGGTGCGATTTTTGGCCATGCAGCTTGTCGGGCAGTCTGGCAACCCTGATTCCAGTGTCCGTTGTGCTGCACTGGGACTGCACTACACTACCAGACAGAAGTGTGTGTCAACTATACTCAGCTAGAAATGCCCAAAGAAAAAATAGGAAATATCCAACTGAAAAAATTAAAGCTAGGTTTAGGTAAGGTTTAGGTTTTTCAATGAAAATTTGTTATTCGGGCATTTTTTATGTGCTTCGATTGATTTTGGACCTAATTTATACTGCAAATATCTCATTCTGATGTTCCCCCGCCAAAAGAGAGAAAAAAACGGTTACCCACAGGTCCCCCAGGTTTGTATGTGTGTGTGTTGGGGGTGGGGGGGGGGGGGGGGGGGATGAAACTCAAGTGCTGTCTTGTACTAAAAAAAATCTACCGTTATTTAAGCCAGAAACAGTTATTAGGTTAAATCAGATTAGGTTAGGTTAGGTTAGGTTAGAGATGGGGTTTGCTTTAGTAACAAATGATATCAAGAAAAAAAGAAAAGGATCAATACTACGGCAGTGCGAAGCAAAACAAGGTTTGCGGGGCGGGGCGGGGCGGGCACCCCCTATACCTGTAAACAAGCATTGATTTCCGACAAAAACGAGTGCCAGATTAATTTTCAAGATGCACCAAAATGTATCAGAAAAAAATAGTTTTGTCTTTGAAATAGGTAAATCCCTACTACCAAAATTTTACCTAGATTAGGAGGTTACAAAAGGTTGAGGTAGGTTTAGTCAGGTTAGGCGTTTACGAAAGGTTTGATTAGATTTAGTCACGGCGGAGCGGAGTTGGTGGCGGCGGGCCCCAGTAGCGGGCCAGTGTGTGGTCCCCACCCCAAACCCCAAAGCTGTGTACCATTGTAACATATTTACGAGGACGAGACTATTTTTTCTAAATAGTTTTGATGTGCTTTGAATTAATCTGATCATTGTGTTCACATGAATCGCTTGTTGATGGGACGTCCCCGTCCCCCATCTTTATGAAAAGAAAAAAAAAACGCAATTTTGTCAAAAAAAACGGTAATCAGATTAATTAAATAAATACACCAAAATATATCAGAAAATATTAGTTTCGTCTAGAACATAGTGGGATGAACTATACCAAAAATGTGCATACCCATAATTCAAGAATTGATGGTAGTTACACTGTCGTACTACCGTAATCATACTATTATTACAAACATTGGTAAAACTGCAGTTTAATAAAATACATGGACATTGGAGTACGAGGTTTTCAAGTACTTTTTAAAGGGAAATGAGTTTATCTGATGTTTTTTGAGGTGATTCAATCAGTATTGGGATTTATTTCTGGGCAAAGACCCTAGGACTTTTGAAAGCCCACTACTGAAATAATACCGTATTAGTTCGGTAATGGCCAGTGGGCTTTCAAAAGTTCTAGGATGCTTACCTACATCATCGTGTAGATTTTTTCATTCTGAGTAATTTGAACCCTATTTCCCATGTCGCAATTGAATACTAATGGCGTTACATGTACTTTAAAAAATCTACCGTTATTTCAGCCCAAAACGGTTAATTTAGGTTACACCAGATTAGGTTAGGTTAGAGATGGGGTTTGGCTTAGTAACAGATGATATAAAAAAAAAAAAAAAATTATCAATATTATAGCAGTGCGAAGCGGAGCAAGGCCCCTACACCTGCAAGTATTAACGCCACCAGACGTCTGTACATCGAAAAAAACGTTGTCCTGGCGACCTTAGTGTTATCTACGGTAGGGATATGCCTTTGAAACAGAATACCTCAGCCCACATTACTTCAGCCTTTGGAGTTATTTACCGTTATTTGGGGCTGGCAGGGTTACAGCAACTACCACGTGTAGGTCTCACGGCCTCTTGTAGCTTTCTTATGTTCTTTAAAGGCCTCTTCCACAGTTCCACTTACCTCATGAAGCGGCGCGCGGCGCGGTAGGGGTAGATGCCTAGATGGTTGTTGACAACGCTTACTTCCTGTCTGAAGTTCCTACTGAGGCTTGAAGTTGAACACAAGAGTGACACATACGGTGCCAATCTTTGGCGGGTCTAGGGTCTCTTGATAAGACAAAGGGAAAGTGTTAGAGTAGGGGGTCTCACCAATAAAGGTTGCACCGCTCGGGATTCGAACCCGGGACCTTCCGCATGCCGGGCGGCTGTGCTTCCCGTTACATCACGGGAACCTCCTAGTGTCAACCCACACAGAAAGCTAATAAAATTCCGCTTCTATTGATATGCTTCATGTTATACACTCAGAGCTGGGCACTAAATACATTGAATGTATTTAAATACTAAATATTAAATACATGGGAGAAATCTATTTAAATGCTAAATACTAAATACATTAGTTTGCTGATGATACTAAGTTAGGTAGGATTATTGGATCACAGTCTGACGTAAACATATTGCAGGGAGACTTAGATAAACTTAACGAGTGGGCAGTCAGATGGCAGATGGAATTTAATATTGATAAATGTAGCGTTATGAATGTTGGTAGAAAAAACCCTGGTAATAGATACACCATAAGCAATGTATCGCTGAAAAGATCAGAAGGTGAAAAAGATCTTGGAGTGAGGGTGAGCCCAGACCTCCGACCTAGGAAACAATGTATTGAGGCCAGAAATAGAGCTAATAGAGTATTAGGATTCATTACCAGAAGTGTTAAAAGTAGAAGTGCGGAAGTTATTCTAAAGCTTTATCTGGCTCTAGTCAGGCCTCACCTAGACTATGCAGTTCAGTTTTGGTCTCCATATTACAGGATGGATATAGTGTTGTTAGAAAAAGTGCAGAGAAGGATGACCAAAATGATACAAGGGATGCGTAACTTTAGTTATGAGAGGAGATTGAAGTTATTAAAATTACACTCACTCGAGAGACGCAGAGTAAGGGGCGATCTGATAGAAGTTTTTAAGTGGATAAAGGGATTTAATAAAGGAGAGGTAGGAAAAGTTCTTACGGCTTTTAACCAGGGTAGAACAAGAAGTAACGGATTCAAGCTGGAAAAGCGTAGATTTAGAAAGGAAATAGGGAAAAACTGGTTCACAAATAGGGTGGTGAATGAGTGGAATGGTCTCAGTAGACAGGTAGTTAGTGCGGAGTCATTAGGGAGCTTTAAAGGGGAGCTGGATAAGTTCATGGATGGGGATGAAAGGTGGATGTAGGTAGTGTTAGGTGACAGGAACTACCACGTGTAGGCCTCGCGGCCTCTTGTAGCTTCCTTATTTTCTTATGTTCTTATGTTCTTATTTTACGAATGTATTTAAATACTAAATACTAAATACATCAATTGTATTTAAATACATTTGTAAATACATTTGGCTATAATTTGATTGCATTAAATCAGGAATGATGAAATGGTCTGGACGATTACTTTAAAATAAGGAAATTTCCTTTAAAGTGGAAACCCTGGTTCACTGTAACATCGGGGTTGCCAGATAGTTGGGCAGGTTTATGGCCAAATTAACTGATAAAAAAGTATTTACATTTTTGTATTATGAGTATTTAAATACAGTATTCAAATACTCATAAAAGTATTTAAATACTGTTGCGCAGGGCCTTCACACTCACAGACTCACCTCGACAAACATACAGACGGACACACGCCTCGACAAACATACCCAGACACCCAAAGCGTAACAATACTGTATTTAAATACATGACAACCAATGTATTTATAAATACATTTCTAAATACACAAATGTAGTAAGAGTGTCATTGATTAAGGCGGGGTTCACACTACACGTTTTTGCTGTCCGTGTCTACGTGGGCCGATCAGTAACGTCACCCCGTCACTCCCGCTGTCCCGGAGAAAGATTTGAGAGCTCCGAATAATGTGAGCCTGGGACAAGAGTCTCTCAAGGTCAGTGACGTCATCACTGCTCCAGCAACGAGTGGTCGCGCGGAGCCTGGTTCACACTACACAGGCAGGGAGTGACGTCACTGATGACAAGACGCACGTAGACTACGGACAGCAAAAACGTGAAGTGTGAACTGGGCCTAAGAGAGGATAATTTTCTGAGAGGCTGAGTCGAATAGGCGATCTTCTGCCACTCACAGACACTTTTTGCCTCCGGAAGGACCCAAACTCGGAGCCTTTGAGCTCATCACTTCCAGGCGTCAACCACAGGTTTTGGCCGGGGTTGAAAATATTATTGCATCAAACACGTGGTACTTCATATCCTGCCTGTTTAACCTACCGCCATCAGCGATACCAGTGTGCCCACATCTGCTTTGTATTTGAAAGAAGAGGTGGAGTGGAAATAAAAATTCTGAAACACGTTTATTTTGTCATCCCATTATTTTCCCCCTGCTAAACAATACTGCGAAGCGTGCATGACGAAAAAGTTTTTGCCAAAAATCTTGCTAAAGGCGTGCAAAGAATCTTATGTTGCTTTCTGATAATAATATAGGTTTGCACGACGCTTTGCCTCTGGCCACGAGTATGGAGGCGAGTAATCAATGCACAGTTCTGCTCGCATCCTGCTCACCACTGTTCCAGTACCTGCGAAGCGGTGAAGGGTGAGAGGCGGCAAGGACGTGGGAAGGCTGGCGAATCCAAGAAGAGCCCAGATGGCAGTCCAGATAGATGTTAACAGCAGCATAAGGTACACCATCCAGTAGGGGAGTGTCCGCGAGGGATGGATATTGAGGTGCTCGAGGAAGGGCTGGACTAGGTTGGGCAGGTTTTGTGGTGGGGTTTGGTCTGTCACATAAATGGGCAGACCCCCGCACTCCTGCAGGGGACCCTCGCTACGACCCGAAAGGAGTTTGCACAGGGCACATACGTGGGCGGCAGCTATGTTACCTAAAACGAGAGGACGTATTACTCAGGTTTGAGTGTCAACACTCTGTCATTCTTACAGCAAGATAACACAGGGCAATTCCATACTCATCAGTGCTCGTCTTACATAAGAACTAAGAACACAAGGAAGCTACAAGAGGCCGTGAGACCTACACGTGGTAGTTCCTGTAACGCTTACCAGCATATGCAGCCTGAAGGTAGGCCTCTGGATTTCCAACCGATGGTATCCTGTCGCCCCCTGCCCGAGCCAGACGTAACATCATCGGCACAAAGGTGCGGTCTCCCTCACCATACAGAAGCGGCGACCTCAACGCCACGGTTTGCAGCCTGCCACCTGTTCGCCCGCGCCAGGTGCAACGTCATCATTCATTAATCACTATTACTCACGATGATGTATAACAAAATGCTAAGAAAATAATGCCAGAGTGAATGTGACTGCAAAAAATATTGTTCCACATAATAACAAGGCTAGTCAGCTGATAGAGGTCAACAAATAACAGCAAAAAGGTCGCACAAATGCATAGGGAGAGAAAAAACTACAAGAGAGCAGCTATTAGGAAAAGACTTTTCAGGACGAGTATAGGAAAAAGAAATACATAGTTATGGTTTTTGCTTGCAAGGCATGGACGCCTTCCTGTGTGTGAAGCAGAGAGGCTGTGAGAGGGAGGGAAGGATGACTGTTACATCCAGGGCAGCTCACTCCCTCACCATTGAGTATGGCAGAGCCGTGGGCAGCCAGCACCACCTCCTCAGCACGGCGCCTGTCCACGGCATAGTCACCCAACACCAGGTGTGACTCGGACACCTTAGGGCTGAGTGGCTCCGTGTGCTCCAGCAGCCTGGTGCCGCCCATCACCACCGCCAAGGTGCTGGTGTGGACGAGCACTCGAACCCCTGCGACCTGGCACGCCGCCACCAAACTCTTGACTCCTGAAGGTGCAGGATGAATGAGTTCGATTGAGTCGTTGTATCATTTCCAGTGCACAGAGTAAAATTAGTAGTGGTGGAGGTACTCGTATGTAGCGGGAGCAGCAGAGGCAGAAGGAGCATCATAAATAGTTGCGTATTTAGTAGCAGTGGTGCACCAATGTCAGCAGATTATAAGTTGTTAATGGTGATAATATATTTGTGGAATAAGAAGCAGTAGTACTAGTGGAAATAGCGATGATGGTGCAGTAGCAGTAGAAGTAGTATGCGGCAGCAAAAGCAGCAGCAGTAATAGTAGTAGCGATAGAAGTAGTAATTGTGGTAATATCAACGGTACAGCAGGAGTGGCCTTTATAATAATGGATGTAGTTGTAGGGGTAGCAGTATAATCACGCAACCCCTTTGGTAGGCTTCCCGGGTTAGTTTGACTCGTTTCCCTCGTTGGTCAAAATCCGGAGATCGCTTTGGGGAAGCCCGGGGCGTGTTTGCGGCGCAGTTGAGGACCCCCCTTCCACCCCGGCCGGGGGCGTGACCCATGGTGGGACCATCCACGTTTTGTCCCCACCCCCGGGAAAACCCCAAGGGTGGCCGGGGCTTCTGGGGGGTGACTTGGGAAGCAAAAGGGGGATTGAGTTTGTTAACAAAAGCGTCCTCCTCGGTCCCCCCTCTGAGCCCTTGTGCTTTGCTTACTAAAAGGTCATTTATTTCTAAAGGATTTTGGGTTTTATCTATCGGCTTATATTGTGAGCTGCGCGGCCCTCCCTTTAAAAGCCACCTACTTTCCCTGCCTTCCTCCCCATCGGACACCTGGGCTTTGGACCCACTGAAGCCTACTAAAAAAAATTTAAAAACCCCCTCTCCCCTCCCCTTTTTTTTTTTTTTACTGGCCCCCCAATGGAAATCTTCTAGGGTGCCCACCGTTTATTGGCTTTTTCCCTTTTTATTGAAAAGGGAAAAGAAAGCCCTGTGTAACCCCCCCATGTGACTGTTTTTCTGAAGTCTGTTGGCCCAAGTGAACAAGTTAGGTCCCCAGAATGATGGGTAATAATGATCGATTCCGAAAGCAGTCAGATTTTTTAACCATTTTTTTATAGAAAATTTTCCCCGGGGTTGCTAAAAGTATTTTATCGTGGGAGGGGGACTAAATGTTTCAGATTCCCTTTTTACTTTTTTCAACCCCTTTTTTATCTAAAAAACTTGAAAACTTTCCCCTTTCAACAATAATATAACCCAATGAAAACACCCTAAATAAATAAAGCGAAAGTGGGGTTGTGTGTGTGTGTCCCGATGGGGTCCCCGCCCCCCACCCCCAAACCCCATCTTTATGGCCACAGTTTTTGGAACCAGTTTCGACCAGGGGCCCAAACTTTTAAAGCCCCTTATGAGATGTCCGATCATTTTATTTTTATTTTTTTAGCAAACCTAAATTTGCGAGAATTGTGGAAAAAAAAAAGTGGGGGCCGGAATTGAGGAAACCTTGATGAGGGGATGGGTGAGTGAATGGGTGGGGTGATGGGTAATGGGTGTGGGGGATGGGGGAGTGAATGGGGGGGGGGATAGGGTTTTTTGGAGGGGAAAAAGGTGGGAGGTGAGGGGAATGGGTGGGGGAATGGGGGTTGTGGTAGGGTAATGGGTAGTGAATGGGTGGGGGGGGGATGGGTAAGGGGAGTGAATGGGTTGGGGGGTGAGGGGGAAAGGGTTAATACTACATTTCTACATCCCTGATTTCAGGAAAAATTAGGGAAAGGGGTTTTCTGGAGGGGTCTGTGAGTCTGGGGTCTCACAGGTGGGGGGCCGAGGCCCACCAATAGCCCCCCGCGGAGCTAGCCCCAAAAAAAAAATCCCCCCCGGAGGGGGCTTTGCGGCTAGTTTATTATAAAATTTTTAAAATGACGCATGGGGTCTTCACCTCCTTTATAATATTTGATCTTGGGAAATTATAGATAATTGGGGGGGTTTAGTTCGCCATTTTTTTTCTTCTATTCTATATTTCAGGGGGGGGGATGATTTTTTAAGCTTTTCCCTCACCTCCCACCCAAAAAAAAAAAAAAAAAAAAAAAAAAAAAGATAAGATAGAAAATTCGACAAAAAAAAAACAAAAAAAACTAATTCCCCCCAAAATAAATCTTGACAGTAACTGGAAATCTAAAAAAAAAAGAAAAAAGAAAAAAGGGTTTCCCCCAGGGAAACCGGGGGCGAAAATTTATACCAGCAGAAACCACTTTCCCAAAAATGAGGGGGGGAAAAAGGTTTTCAGGGGGGGTAAGGAAAAAATATCTGCCAGACAAACAGTGCTTGATTTAAAAAAAGTGAAGACTTGCCGGAAAATCTCTCTTCTCTCTTGCCCTTTTTTTTTTTTATCACACTTTCAGATCACTGGGTACAAACTTTAAGGAAAAAAAACCCAAAAAATGGGGAAGCTGGTTTAAAAAATTAAAGAAAACGTTACCCCAAAGCGTCATCTTTTCCCTTTTTAAAATTTGTGAACTCTTAATAAAAAACAAGTCCCTTTTTAAAAAAAAAAAAATTTACCCAAAAATAAACCTACGTATCAATTTAACGGGCGCAGTGGTGTGCCTGGATTTGTGCCATTTACCAGAACGGGGTTGTAGGGGTTTTAGGCAAGGACGCGGATCTCCCCTTTACGGCGGGCGTCCCCGGCCAGCAGCGGGGCCAAAACATGGGGGCCCCAAAGGGAAACCCGGGCCCGCCGCCGCGCGAAAAAAAAAAAAAACACATTTATTATACACACACAAACAAGATAAAAACCCGTTAGGTCGGCCTACAATAAAAATATACCCAAAGGACCTGCTTTGGGGAAAGTTTTTTCGGGGTAAGTTTGGGGGGGGAAAAAATTCTGACTCAGGGGCAGTGAAAGTAAAAAGTATAGGAAACCCCTGTAAAACCCGGACTGCGCATGAATAAACGGCCTGTTTGAACCCAAAGGGGCCCGAAGTCGGAGGGCCGCTCGGACATATTAAAATATATATTATATTTTATATATATATAAAAATTTTAATATATAATATAATATATATAATATATATATTATAAAATTACGGAATCATTTTAGACTGGTTTATCAGAAAATAGGGTATATGGATTTTTCCCAAATGTTTTTTTATAATATTTTTAAAAAAAAAAAACCCGAAAAACGCTAAAGAAATGCCAACGAGACTTTTAAAAAAATGGAAAGAAATTAATATTCACTTCAACTCTTCGCCATTAAAACTTTTCAAGTCAAAATTTTTTGGGTTTAAGGGGATCAATAGAAGCGCACTTTTATTTTGCTTTCCATTTAATATTTAGTTTTCGGATAAAAAATTTAAATTTGAAAAAAATTTGCTTAAAAAAAATTAAAA
>JACEEZ010000234.1:10000-12500 GCA_016584305.1 Chionoecetes opilio
GGGAAAAGACTTAAAAAAACAAGAAATAAAAAACTAAAAAAAAAAAGAAATTAGGGAAAAGACTTAAAAAAAACAAAGAAATTAGGGAAAAGACTTAAAAAAACAAAGAAATTAGGGAAAAGACTTAAAAAAAAAACAAGAAATTAGGGAAAAGACTTAAAAAAACAAAAGGAAATTAGGGAAAAAAAAAAAAAAGACTTAGAAAACAAAACAAAAAAGAAATTAGGGAAAAGACTTAAAAAAACAAAGAAATTAGGGAAAAGAAAAAAAAACAAAAAAAGGAAAAGCTAAAACAGACAGTAAGGGAAAAGACTTAAAAAAACAAAGAAATTAGGGAAAAGACTTAAAAAAACCAAAGAAATTAGGGAAAAGACTTAAAAAAAACAAAGAAATTAGGGAAAAGACTTAAAAAAACAAGAAATTAGGGAAAAGACTTAAAAAAACAAAGAAATTAGGGAAAAGAGACTTAAAAAAAAAACAAAGACAATTAGGGAAAAGGAAAAGACTTAAAAAACAAAGAAATTAGGGAAAAGACTTAAAAAAACAAAGAAATTAGGGAAAAGACTTAAAAAACAAAAGAAATTAGGGAAAAGACTTAAAAAAAACAAAGAAATTAGGGAAAAGACTTAAAAAAAAAAAGAAATTAGGGAAAAGGACTTAAAAAACAAAAAATAGGAAAGACTAAAAAAACAGAAAGAAGAAAATAAGGAAGAAAGAACTTAAAAAAACAAAGAAATTAGGGAAAAGACAAAAAAAAAAAAAAAAAAAAACAAAGAAAGACTTAAAAACAAAGAAATTAGGGAAAAGACTTAAAAAAAAAGAAATTAGAGAAAAGACTTAAAAAAACAAAGAAATTAGGGAAAAGACTTAAAAAACAAAGAAATTAAGGGAAAAGACTTAAAAAAACAAAGAAATTAGGAAAAGACTTAAAAAAACAAAGAAATTAGGGAAAGACTTAAAAAAACAAAGAAATTAGGGAAAAGACTTAAAAAAAACAAAGAAATTAGGGAAGACTTAAACAAAACAAAGAAATTAGGGAAAAGACTTAAAAAAACAAAGAAATTAGGGAAAAGACTTAAACAAAACAAAGAAATTAGGGAAAAGACTTAAAAAACAAAGAAATTAGGGAAAAGACTTAAAAAAAACAAAGAAATTAGGGAAAAGACTTAAAAAAAAAAAGAAAAGAAATTAGGGAAAAGACTTAAAAAAACAAAGAAATTAGGGAAAAGCTTAAAAAAAAAGAAATAGGAAAAGACAAAAAACAAAGAAAGAATTAGAGAACAAGAACTTAAAAAAAAAAGAAATAGGAAAAGACTTAAAAAAACAAGAAATTAGGGAAAAGACTTAAAAAAACAAAGAAATTAGGGAAAAGACTTAAAAAAACAAAGAAATTAGGGAAAAGACTTAAAAAACAAAGAAATTAGGGAAAAGCTTAAAAAACAAAGAAATTAGGAAAGACTTAAAAAACAAGAAAAGGAAATTTAGGGAAAAGACTTAAAAAAACAAAGAAATTAGGGAAAAGACTTAAAAAAACAAAGAAATTAGGGAAAAGACTTAAAAACAAGTAAAACAAAAACAAAGAAATTAGGGAAAAGACTTAAAAAAACAAAGAAATTAGGGAAAAGACTTAAAAAAAACAAAGAAATTAGGGAAAAGACTTAAAAAAACAAAGAAATTAGGGAAAAGACTTAAAAAAACAAAAATAGGAAAAACTAAAAACAAAGAAATTAGGGAAAAGACTTAAAAAAAACAAAGAAATTAGGGAAAAGACTTAAAAAAACAAAGAAATTAGGAGAAAAGAGAACTTAAAAAAAACAAAGAAATTAGGGAAAAGACTTAAAAAAACAAAGAAATTAGGGAAAAGACTTAAAAAAACAAAGAAATTAGGGAAAAGACTTAAAAAAACAAAGAAATTAGGGAAAAGACTTAAAAAAACAAAGAAATTAGGGAAAAGACTTAAAAAAAACAAAGAAATTAGGGAAAAGACTTAAAAACAAAACAAGAAAAAAAAAAAGAAATTAGGGAAAAGACTTAAAAAAACAAAGAAATTAGGGAAAAGACTTAAAAAAACAAAGAAATTAGGGAAAAGACTTAAAAAAAACAAAGAAATTAGGGAAAAGACTTAAAAAAAAAAGAAATTAGGGAAAAGACTTTAAAAAAACAAAGAAATTAGGGAAAAGACTTAAAAAAACAAAGAAATTAGGGAAAAGACTTAAAAAAACAAAGAAATTAGGGAAAAGACTTAAAAAAACAAAGAAATTAAGGAAAAGACTTAAAAAAACAAAGAAATTAGGGAAAAGACTTAAAAAAACAAAGAAATTAGGGAAAAGACTTAAAAAAAACAAAGAAATTAGGGAAAAGACTTAAAAAAACAGAAATTAGGGAAAAGACTTAAAAAAAACAAAGAAATTAGGGAAAAGACTTAAAAAACAAAGAAAGTCGGGAAAAAACAAAAAAACAAAGAAAGTAGGGAAAAAACAAAAAAACAAAGAAATTAGGG
>JACEEZ010000234.1:31397-36397 GCA_016584305.1 Chionoecetes opilio
TATGGGCCACGCCGCTCCCAGCACCTGGCTGACCCGGCCACGCCCCTGGGAGGGCTCCTCCGCCGCCTCATCCTGCAGGCCACCATCCTGCGGTGTGTCCTGCAAGAAACCATCCTGCGGCGTGTCCTGCAGGCCACGATCCTGCAAGGTGTCGGGTTTCTCATCGTCGTCGTCTGTGAAAACATCGTCAATATCTTGCCGTTCACTCTCATCTTCGGCAGCCTCGGAGTCGTCGCGAGGCTCCTGCACCGCCGCTTTGTCGGAGTTTTTCAAGTCTGTTTCTGCGTCAATCTCGCACACGTCAACTGTTTCCTCCTCTTCTTCCCTTCTTAGTGCATCTTCATCATCTTTTTCATTAGTATCGCTTGGCTGTGCACTTCCAAGCCGGTAATCATCGGAATAGTGCTTAATTACCGGCTCTTCTTCCATTATCCTCGGTTCCCTCCCACTGATCTCAATAGTGGGTGTTATAGATGCATATATAGAAGAGAGCAGCGTTGCCTTCAAACCTTGCAGCTCATCGTCGTCCAGGTTGTGTTTGTCAACATGAGGCTTAATGGCGATATTTCCTTCGCTTATATACAAAACAAAACTCTGTTTATTTTCCTGCGTCATCAGTTGAGCGACGAAGTCCTCCAGAGCGATGCGGGCAGCGTGCTTCTGCCCGTGAAGACATCTTACGGAAACCTTCACCACCGCCGCCGCCGGACACTCGGAGAACAAGGCTAACAAGGGCTTGAGGTCCAGGGCGGCGGCCGAGGATCTGTAAGCCCCCGCCGCGTGGCAGAGGCTCTTGTCCTCGAAGTGAAACGTGGCGACCTTCCGGGAGGACTTGAGCCAGGGGCAGCATCCCCATCGGGGACGCCTCACACGCACCGTGGCTTCCACGGGCAGCCTCGCCGCCCCGCCAGCCTCTATCACGCAGGTGCCTTGAAGATAACGTCCAGGGTCGTTTTGAGGCATCACAGTGATGAGCTTTGTCTGTTGTCAGAACTTCAAAACAGGCAGGGTCGCCGTATTAGACTTCTCTCGCCCAGCATCCAAGCAACGCTAGGAGGTTGGAGTTAATGTGCGCTGTCGTTTGAGGTCATTTTGCAAGGCTAAGCTCTCCGGGAAACACCTTTATTGCCTGGACCCAAGACCAATTCTATCAACTCCAAGCTGATGATTGGAACTCCTCCACTTGCCACCTGTTTCTTGGAGCTGCATTGACGCTCCCCCTTCTTACGGGGAGAAGAGAGAGAGAGAGAGAGAGAGAGAGAGAGAGAGAGAGAGAGAGAGTGTAATACTACTACTAATAAGTAGGTTTATTTCCCCCGGCAGTGGTTATTCTTGTTACTATTATATTATATTAAGGATTTTTTTTTCTTGCCTTCCTCCAACTCCAACCTGGTGTCTGCGTAGCAACTCCAGCCTCATCCTCGCTATGTGTGTAGCCAATCAACGCCAACCTTATCTTGACTATAGGTGTGTCGCCAGCCAATCACAGACATGTGTGTACCCACCAACTACAACCTCTGCCCTGTCTGTGCCTCACTGTAGACCATGTTTCAACTTGTGTGTGTGTGTTCATGTGTGTGTGTGTGTGTGTGTGTGTGTGCGTGCGTGCGTGCATTCATGTGTGTGTGTGTGTGTGTGTGTGTGCCGCCACGTCTGCAGCAGCAGCTCTGGGGACCTGAGGAAGGCGTGCTGCTGCTCCTCCTTAAGCTCTGGGGACCTGAGGAATAACTGCGCACGCTTAGTTGTGCCTGAAACGTCGGCTTCAACATTTCACATGGAAAAGGAGAGAAACAAGTAGAAAATGCTTCCGGGTAGCCCTGAAGACATAAAAAAGGGAAGATGACTCTTGCGGGTGTTGTTTTGTAGATCAAGAAGTGTCAAGAAGAAGGGAAACAAGGCTAGTGTGGACATGGGAAAGATTGCGACAGAATAGAAACAAGGTGGCAAAGATGCCTTTGGACATGAGAAAGATTTGGAAAGGAAAGAAACTAGGTGTCACTCAACATTTGTCCTACCACGAGTGGTATCAGTCGGCAAAGGACAAATGTTGAGTGACACCTAGTTTCTTTCCTTTCCAAATCTTTCTCATGTCCAAAGGCATCTTTGCCACCTTGTTTCTATTCTGTCGCAATCTTTCCCATGTCCCCACTAGCCTTGTTTCCCTTCTTCTTGACACTTCTTGATCTACAAAACAACACCCGCAAGAGTCATCTTCCCTTTTTTATGTCTTCAGGGCTACCCGGAAGCATTTTCTACTTGTAATACATAAATACTACAACACCAGGCCTAGGTAATTAACATTGTAATACAGCAATAGAATCAAACTCGCCTGTTGACTACCTAATCTACTTCCTATTGGCCTGTGAAAAATGTATGATGAAGTATAATCGGGTGTATAACGAGAAGAGTTTTAATTATCGCCTAATAAGCCCATTGCATTTGTGAATAGATTGATATTAAAGGGGAATTGTACTTGGCTTTATCTATAGGAAAAATACGCTATGCCTTTGTGCTTATCTCCGTATCATTATTATCTATTGTTGTAATGATGTTTTTAGACACAGTTTTTATAGTTGTGTTTATTGAATGATCTTAATAGCACGAAGCTCAATGATACGCCTGGCCTTTGTGCTTATCCCCGTATCTTTATTATCTATGGCTGTAATTAGTTCCATAGACACATTGTTTATAGTAAAGTTTATTGAATGATCTTAATAGCACGAAACTCAATGATACGCCTGGCCTTTGTGCTTATCTCCGTATCTTTATTATCTATGGCTGTAATTAAATACCTGGACACATTTTTTAGTGTTGAGTTTATTGAATGATCTTAATAGCACGAAGCTTAATGAGCAAGATTGTTTTAGTACGGAGAACCTTCCTACGACTTAAATACTTTCAAGAGAGGAGTGACAAGACACCTCCCGAACTAAATTGGCCCACACCCCTTTCTTTATTCTCTTACTGTCTTCTTTATAGGGACTGACAACTAAGCGTACTGTCTTCTTTATAGGGACTGACAACTAAGCTTACTGTCTTCTTTATAGGGACTGACAACTAAGCTTACTGTCTTCTTTATAGGGACTGACAACTAAGCTTACTGTCTTCTTTATAGGGACTGACAACTAAGCTTACTGTTTTCTTTATAGGGACTGACAACTAAGCTTACTGTCTTCTTTATAGGGACTGACAACTAAGCTTACTGTTTTCTTTATAGGGACTGACAAGTAAGCTTACTGTCTTCTTTATAGGGACTGCCAACTAAGCTTAATGTCTTCTTTATAGGGACTGACAACTGAGCTTACTGTTTTCTTTATAGGGACTGACAACTAAGCTTAATGTCTTCTTTATAGGGACTGACAACTAAGCTTACTGTTTTCTTTATAGGGACTGACAAGTAAGCTTACTGTCTTCTTTATAGGGACTGACAACTAAGCTTACTGTTTTCTTTATAGGGACTGACAACTAAGCTTACTGTCTTCTTTAGGGCTGACAACTAAGCTTACTGTTTTCTTTATAGGGACTGACAAGTAAGCTTACTGTCTTCTTTATAGGGACTGCCAACTAAGCTTAATGTCTTCTTTATAGGGACTGACAACTAAGCTTAATGTCTTCTTTATAGGGACTGACAACTAAGCTTATTGTCTTCTTTATAGGGACTGACAACTAAGCTTACTGTTTTCTTTATAGGGACTGACAACTAAGCTTATTGTCTTCTTTATAGGGACTGACAACTAAGCTTACTGTCTTCTTTATAGGGACTGACAACTAAGCTTACTGTCTTCTTTATAGGGACTGACAACTAAGCTTAATGTCTTCTTTATAGGGACTGACAACTAAGCTTAATGTCTTCTTTATAGGGACTGACAACTAAGCTTAATGTCTTCTTTATAGGGACTGACAACTAAGCTTATTGTCTTCTTTATAGGGACTGACAACTAAGCTTACTGTTTTCTTTATAGGGACTGACAACTAAGCTTACTGTCTTCTTTATAGGGACTGACAAATAAGCTTACTGTCTTCTTTATAGGGACTGACAACTAAGCTTACTGTCTTCTTTATAGGGACTGACAAGTAAGCTTACTGTCTTCTTTATAGGGACTGACAACTAAGCTTACTGTCTTCTTTATAGGGACTGACAACTAAGCTTATTGTCTTCTTTATAGGGACTGACAACTAAGCTTATTGTCTTCTTTATAGGGACTGACAACTAAGCTTACTGTCTTCTTTATAGGGACTGACAACTAAGCTTACTGTCTTCTTTATAGGGACTGACAACTAAGCTTATTGTCTTCTTTATAGGGACTGACAACTAAGCTTATTGTCTTCTTTATAGGGACTGACAACTAAGCTTACTGTCTTCTTTATAGGGACTGACAACTGAGCTTACTGTCTTCTTTACAGGGACTGCCAACTAAGCTTATTGTCTTTATAGGGACTGACAACTAAGCTTACTGTCTTCTTTATAGGGACTGACAACTAAGCTTATTGTCTTCTTTATAGGGACTGACAACTAAGCTTACTGTTTTCTTTATAGGGACTGACAACTAAGCTTATTGTCTTCTTTATAGGGACTGACAACTGAGCTTACTGTCTTCTTTACAGGGACTGACAACTAAGCTTATTGTCTTTATAGGGACTGACAACTAAGCTTACTGTCTTCTTTATAGGGACTGCCAACTAAGCTTATTGTCTTCTTTATAGGGACTGACAACTAAGCTTATTGTCTTCTTTATAGGGACTGACAACTAAGCTTACTGTCTTCTTTATAGGGACTGCCAACTAAGCTTATTGTCTTCTTTATAGGGACTGACAACTAAGCTTACTGTCTTCTTTATAGGGACTGACAACTAAGCTTATTGTCTTCTTTATAGGGACTGCCAACTAAGCTTACTGTCTTCTTTATAGGGACTGCCAACTAAGCTTACTGTCTTCTTTATAGGGACTGCCAACTAAGCTTATTGGCTTCTTTATAGGGACTGACAACTAAGCTTACTGTC
>JACEEZ010000235.1:11682-42220 GCA_016584305.1 Chionoecetes opilio
CTATATATCACCAATAACTAGCTAAAACCATTGAAAAGAACACATTTTGTGGGTATAAAGCATTATCATAAGGCATATTCCTTCTATTAATGATATAACACTACAATTAAGAAAAAACTATGAAAAACACGTATAATATACAATTGTATCACAATATAGAGTCTCAAACTCCTATTATAAGCTTACAGTAGTTTAAAATAGCAATTTCTAACGAAAACAACTATAATTCCACATTTTGAATTTCTCTATCTAATCTCTATCTCTATTTATTCTAAAAGGGCTGAATAATGTCAATTTTCGACATTTTTTAGCCCTTCAAAAATACATTAAAACACTTGAAAAAACGTTGTTTTTAAGAATAAAATTGATACCTAAATTTCATGAAAAATTCATATTTTTAGCTCATAACATTGTAAAATATAGTTGTGTAAAAGTGCTGAATAATGTCAAATTTCGACATTATTTAGCATTTCAAAAATACATTAAAATTCTTGAAAAAACATTGTTTTTAAGATTAAATGTGATATCTAAATTTCATGAAAAATACATATTTTTAGCTATTAATTTTGTAAAAATAGTTGTAGCAAATATAAAAAGCCATTTAGCTACAGATATAATGAAATATACTTCAATTTGTAGAAAAAAACCACTCTTCACTGATAACTAGCTAAAATCATTGAAAACACTACATTTTATGGGTTTATAGCAATATGATAAGTAAAACTACTTGTATATATACAATAACGCTACAGTTTACAAGAAACTATGAAAAACGCTTGCAATATACCGTTATATCACAATAAATAACCTCTTACTCTTCTATTTATTAGCTTAATGTAATGTAAGCTACTTATAGGTGCAAATTATTCTAAAAAGAGGATTTTACACTTCAATTTGTAGGAAAACAGCTGTATATCACCGATAAATAGCTAAGATCATTGAAAACACTACATTTTATGGGTTTATAGCAATATGATAAGTAAAACTACTTGTATATATACAAAAACGCTACAGTTTACAAGAAACTATGAAAAACGCTTGCAATATACCGTTATATCACAATAAATAACCTCTTACTAGCTATAGCTATTTAATAGCTTAATGTAATGTAAGCTACTTATAGGTGCAAATTATTCTAAAAAGAGGATTTTATACTTCAATTTGTAGGAAAACAGCTATATATCACCGATAACTAGCTAAAATCATTGAAATTATTACATTTTATGGGTTTATAGCAATATAATAAGTAAAACTACTTGTATATATACAATAACGCTACAGTTTAGAAGAAACTATGAAAAACGCCTGCAATATACCGTTATATCACAATAAATAACCTCTTACTCTTCTATTTAATAGCTTAATGTAATGTAAGCTACTAATAGGTGCAAATTGTTCTAAAAAGAGGATTTTATACTTCAATTTGTAGGAAAATAGCTATATATCACCGATAAATAGCTAATATCATTGAAAACACTACATTTTATGGGTTTATAGCAATATGATAAGTAAAATACTTGTATATATACAATAACGCTACAGTTTACAAGAAACATGAAAAACGCTTGCAATATACCGTTATATCCAATAAATACCCTCTTACTCTTCTATTTATTAGCTTAATGTAATGTAAGCTACTTATAGGTCCAAATTATTCTAAAAAAAAGATTGTATACTTCAATTTGTAGTAATACAGCTATATATCACCAATATAAGCTAAAAACCTTTTGGAAAGACACATTTATGTGGTATAAATGCATTATCATAAGGTATATTCCTTCTTAAGATATAACAAACTATGAAAAAAAACTATAAAAATGTCAAATATACAAGTTGTCACAATCTATTAGCTCAAGCTCCTATTAAAAGCTAATTTTATTAAAACAATTTACTAACATTAAATTCCTATAATTACACATCTTATTTCTCTATCTAAGTCTATCTCTATTTTTTCAAACATGTTGCAGTATGTCAAAAATCATTTTAGCCTTTAAAAAACTGTTAAGACTGAAAAATTTTGGATAGAATAAAATTGAAAAATAAATTACTCAAAAATAAACATATTTTAGTGATAATTTTGAAAATATATGTGAATTAGTGCTTGATTAGGCTTTAAAAAATACATTAAAGCACTTAAAAAATATTTTTAAACACTTGAAAAATACAGATTTTTATAAGAAAAACAATTGTTACATATAATTTTATGAAAAAATATCGCTAGCAAATTGTAAAAGTATAGTCGCTGAAGATATAAAAAGCTATTACTACAGATTGTAGAAAAAATACTTCTTCTAGATAAAGACAAAACTCTTCGAAATAACTACTAATTTTGTTATAGCACATTTTTAGGTTTATGCAATATGATAATAAAGTACTTGTACTATAACAATAGCACAGTTGCAATATGAAAAAAGTCTTCAATAAATACCGTTATATCTATCATAATAACGCTTATGTTCTATTTAAGTTTAATTAATGTAGCAATATAGGTGCAAATTATCTATAAAGAGTATTTATATTAAATTTGTCGGAACAGTGTATTCACCGAAAATAGTAAGATCTGAAAACACTCATTTTATGGTTTATAGCATAATAAGTAAAATCATTGTTATATACCTAAAATCGCTACAGTTTAAAGAATATGAAAAAACGCTTGCTAAATAAAACCGTTATATCAAAAGAAATAACACTTACTCTTCATTTATAGCTTAAGTAATAGCTACTAAGGTGAAATTATTCTAAAGGATTTAATACTTAATTTGTAAGAAAATCAGGTAATTATTAAAACTAGTTTTAAAACTTGAAATTATTACATGTAAAATGGGTTATAAATATAATATAAGTACATTATTATTAATTTTCATACGCTTTACAGCAGAAAAAAGTAAAAAACCTTGTCAATTAAATACCGTATATAGAATAAAAACCTCTACAAAACCCTTAATAACGCTTAATAGTAAATAAGCTATTACGGTCCAATTATTCTAATAAAGAGATTTTATACTTGAATTTGTAGGAAAAGTAAGATTATACTATGAATTTTAGAAAACAGAATACACTGATTAATAGTTTAAATCATAAAAACTACAATTTACCTGGTATATAGCAAATAATAGTAAACTACTATAAACTATAAAAAACGCTGCATTTATAACGTATTCACAAAAAACCTGACTCTTCTATTTAAATTAATGAATGTGCTACTTTACAGGTGCAATTATTAAATAGAGGATTTTATACTTCAAATTTTAGAAAATAGCAATATTATAAATTCTAATTATCAGGAAAAACTACATTTACTGTTTAATAGCAAATATGAAATAAACATTTTATGTTTATACAATATACGCTACAGATTTACAATGTAACTATAAATAACGCCTTGAAGATACTTATGAAAACCTAATACCTTAATCAATCATTATTAGCTTACTGTAAATAAGTTATACTTTGTAAGTAAATTTATTCTAAAAAGTATTGCTAACTAATTTGTACTTCAATACTTGTACAATACACCTATATACAGCTAAAACCATTAAAAACACATTTGTGGGTATAAACCTTTTGTGATAAGGTATTTCCTATATAATGATATACACTCAATTAAGAATAAACTATGAAAAAACGTATAATAACGTAAATTGCAATCACACAATATGAGTCTCAAACTCCTATTATAAGCTTACAGTAGTTTAAAATAGCAATTTTCTAACAAAAACAACTATAATTCCACATTTTGAATTTCTCTATCTAATCTCTATCTCTATTTCTTCTAAAAGGGCCGTATAATGTCAATTTTCGACATTTTTTAGCCCTTCAAAAATACATTAAAACACTATAAAAAACGTTGTTTTTAAGAATAAAATTGATACATAAATTACATGAAAAATACATATTTTAAGCTCATAATATTGTAAAATATAGTTATGTAAAAGTGCTGAATAATGTCAAATTTCGACATTTTTTAGGCTTTCAAAAATACATTAAAACACATGAAAAAATTGTGTTTTAAGATTAAAATTGATACAAAAATTTCATGAAAAATACATATTTTTAGCTATTAATTTTGTAAAATATAGTTGTAGCAAATATAAAAAGTATTTACAGTTTAAAAAGAAATATAAGAGAAAAACAACTCTTATGAAAAACAAGCTAAATCACTTAAATAACACTAACATTTGATTATAGCATTTTATGATAAGTATACAAGTACTTATATAATACAATAACGCTACAGTTTACAAGAACTATGAAAACCCAATATACCGTATATCACATAAAAATAACTCATAACGTCTTCTATTATAGCCTTAATGTAATAAAGCTACTTATGGTTGAAATTATGCTAATTAAGATGATTTATAGTTCAATTTGTAGCTAAACAGATATATATCATGATAACAGCTAAATATTGAAAACACTATATTTACATGGTAATAGCAAATATAATAGAAAACACTACTTGTATATATCAATAATATAAAAGTTTAGAAGAAACTATGTAAAAACGCTTGCAATTTACAGAAATATAAAAACGTTCAATCTCCTTACTCTTCTATTACATAACCTTAATGTAATGTAAGCTACTTATAGGTAAATTATTCTAAAAGAGTTTATGCCTCAATTTTAGGAAAAAGCATCAAATTTTGGATAAAAGCAAATATAAACACCATTTAATGGGTTATATAGAAAATATACATTAAAAGGTTCAGCAATATACAATAAAACTCGTTTACAAGAACATGAAAAAGTTGCAAATATGAATACTTCAATATAACCGTTTATCTTACTATTATAATGTTATTAATCTACTTATAGGTTCAAATTATTCTAAGAAAAGGTGTCATAACTTCAATTTGTAGGAAAAATGTATATTCACCGAAAACAGCTAATAATCATGAAAAGCAAACATTTGATATAGAAGACATTTATGAGGTAAATTCTTATCATGATATAACTCTTCTATTAAGAAAAATACAATTAAAAAATTATGATAAAATATACATAATTGTATCACAATATAGAGTCTCAAACTCCTATTATAAGATTACAGTAGTTCAAAATAGCAATTTCTAACGAAAACAACTATAAATCCACATTTTGAATTTCTCTATCATAAAAACGGCTGAATAATGTCTATTTTCGACATTTTTTAGCCCTTCAAAAATACATTAAAAAACTTGAAAAAACGTTGTTTTTAAGAATAAAATTGATACATAAATTTCATGAAAAATACATATTTTAAGCTCATAATATTGTAAAACCTAGTTGTGTAAAAGTGCTGAATCATGTCAAATTTTGACATTATTTAGCATTTCAAAAATACATTAAAATACTTGAAAAAACATTGTTTATAAGATTAAAATTGATATCTAAATTTCATGAAAAATACATATTTTTAGCTATTAATTTTGTAAAATAAAGTTGTAGCAAATTAAAAAAGTTATTAGACTACAGATATTAAAGAAATAAACTTCAATTTGTAGAAAAAACAACTTCAATTGAAAACATTACATTTTTTGGAAATTACAATTTAAGTATATATACTTGTATAGATTAGATAACACTACTTGTACAAAAATAAAATAACAACGTTGAATAAGTAACTATGATAAAACGTTTCATATCCCGTTTATATCACAATTAAATAATGTTACTCTCTATTTAGTGCATAAAATTGTAAAGAGGACTTTGTGCTATTATTCTAAAAAAAAGATTATGTACTGAATTCTAGGAAAACACTAATACCTACTTTTAACTAGCTAAAATCATAAAAACGTACATATACCGGTTTATAGTATAAATACCGTACAAGTTTAGAAGAATATACAATACCGCAATCCTTTTAGAACAATTAAATAACCGCGTCAATTACAGTTATGTAAGTAATATTATAGCTGCAACTTATTCTATTTAAAATAAGCTTATATTAATGTAAGCTACTGGTATAAGTCTAAATTATTCACAAAAATGAGGATTATTAAATACACATTTTAGGAAAAGCTTTATACACTATAACTAGCTACAAATACATTGAAAACATACATTATAGGTTACAGTTACAAGATAATATGTAAAAACGTTGTATATATTAATACGCTAATTTTAAAGAAACTATAAATCTGTTTTCATTAGTACCGTTATATCACAATAAGTAACCTCTTAAAAAAATTGATTGCTTCAATTGTGGGAAAAAAGCACTTATAGTGCAAACTATATACCTAAAAAAACGGATTTTGTGGGTAATAAAGTATATCATAAGGTAATCCTGTCTAATGCTATAAACCATTGAAAAGAACACATTTGAAAACACGATTATATAAGGTAAAATCTTCATTAATGAAAACTCACTATAATAAGAAGTAACTATTAAAAAACAGTCATAACAAACAATTGTAATTCACAATATTAAAATTTTCTATTCATAAAAGACTTACAGTGTTTAAATTGCAATTTCTAAGCCCTTAAAAACATAATTCAACACTTGAAAAACATTTTTTTAAAAAAAACTGATACATAAATGTCAAATTTTGACATTTTTTAAGCTCAAATACATTAAAATATATTGAAAAAATGTTTAAGATCAAATTTACATTAATTTAGCATTAAAAATACATTAAACACTGAAATTATTTTAAATTATAGTTGTAAAATTGCTTGAAATAATTCATTTATTTTTAGCTCAAAATAGCATAAAATCACTTGAAAAAGTTGTTTTTAAGATTAAAATTATCCCATAAATTTCATTAAAAAATCATATTTTTAGCTCATAACATTGTTTAAGATAAATTGAAAAGTCTGAATAATGAAAAATACATTTTTTAGCATTTAAAATTACTATAAAATATTTGAAAAAACATTTTAAAGATAACATTGTACTAAATTTATAAAATACTTATTTTAGCTAAAAATTTTGTAAATATATTTGTACAAATATAAAAAGCTATTTATGGGTTTAAAGAATATATTAATTTTAAAAAAACACTCTTATCACAGATAACTACTAAAAACATGAAAACACTGCATTATATGCGGTTTAAGCAAAAAGATAACTAAACTACTTGTATATATAATACGCTACAGTTTACATAGGTATATGAAAAAACGTGGCAATATACCGTTAAACAGAGGATGTAACTCTTAATTTCTATTTAATAAGCTTAATGTAATGTAAGCTATTAGGTATATTACACATAGTCATATATTTAAAAAGGGATTTTGTACTTCAATGTAGAAAACACCTATATTATAAATAAATAGCTAAGTCATTGAAAAACATACAATTTACGCTTTCATATACCGTTATACAAAATAATAACCTTTAACTCTCTATTTACTAATACAATAAGCTACAGTTTAGTGAAACTTATAAAAACGCTAGAATTTATACCTTATTCACAATAAATAACCTGTTATCTCCTATAATATAAGATTATGTAAATTAACTTTTTTATGTGTAATATTCTAAATAGAGGATTTAAACACTTAATATATAGAAAAAAGTTTAATTATCACGAAACTATGATAATTGCAACTACTACCGTTATGTTATAATAAATATCTCATTAAACTCTTTTAATAGTACAAGAAAGCTACAGTTTACAATTATCTAGAAAAAGTGCATTATACCTTATTCAAATAGAATAATCCTTACCTATATATTATAGTTTAAAATGTATTGTAACTACTTATAGGCATTGGTATTTATTCATAAAAAGAGTTTAAATACTTCATATTTAGAAAACAGCTATATTCACGATAACTATGAAAAATCATGAAATATACTTTTATGGGTTTATAGCAATATAATAGTATAAAATTACATGTAATTTAAGATAACGCTACAGTTGAAATTGCTATGAAAAACGGCCTGCAATATACGTTATTATACAAAAATACTCTTATCCCGATAAATAGCTAATTAATGTAACTACATGTGTAAATGGTTAAAAGAATTGATATAAACTACTTGTATATTCAATAAGAAATACTACAATATCAGAAAATTGCTAATATCATTGAAAAACACTACCATTTTCTGGGTTTATAGCTATGAAGTAAACTAACTTTATAGGTCAAAATAACCTAAGAACAAGAATTGTAAAAAACCGCTTGAATATACATTATATCACAATAAATAGCCTAAACATTTGAAAATTATTAATTTTGTGTAAAAGTAACTATCATAAGGTCAAATTATTCTATAAAAAGATTGTAAACTACAATTAGCAATACAAGCTATACACCAATAACTACATATAAATCATTGAAAAGAACACATTTTTGTATTAAAGCTTATCATATTTAAATAATACGCAATTTCTAATGAAAACACTATAATTCAATTTAATTTGTAAACCGTATATTCTATTTTATCTAAACTATAGAGTGTCAAATTATTATAAGTTTAGTAGCCCTTAAAATAGCAATTTAACGAAACAAAAAATAACTTCACATTTTTGAATATCTATCATAATCTCTATCTCTATTTTCTTTAAGCTGAATAATATTCAAATTTTCGATTTTTAAGCCTTCAAAAATACATTAAAACACTTTTAAAAGGCCTTGTTTTTAATAATAAAATTGAAAAAAATTATTTGAAATAAACATATTTAATTTTAATAAAATTAAATTTAGTTGTTGTTAAAATATGATGAGCAAATATACGAACTTTTTGGGCTACAAAAAGAAATTAAACTTCAATTTGAAAAAAAGTTTTTACGATGAAACTACTAAAATATTTAAAAATACAATTGGTTTTAGCTATTAATTTTAAAAATTTGTGCAATATAAAAAGCATTTACCAAGTATAAAAGAAATATACTTCAATGTTGCAAAAACGTTATTCACTGATAAAACTAGCTTAACTCTTTAAAATCATACATTTTGGTGTAAGCAATATGATGCAAACTATTCTAATATAGAGATTACATTCAGTTTACAAGAAACTATGATAATCGCTGCATAAACGTATAAATCCAATTAAAAACCTCTACATTTTACGTTTAATAGTTTAAATTTAAGTAAAACTACTTATATGATATTATCTAAAAAAGATTTTAGTAGCTCAATTGTAGGCGTCAAAACCGTTATATCACATGATAACTAGCTAAATCATTGAATAGCCTACATTAATAGGTATTATAGGTGCAATATTCAAATAAGTAAACTATGTTATATACATTGAAACACAGTATCATTAGAAACTAGCTAAAAGCAGCTGCAAAATACCTTATATGACAATAAATATAACCTCTGAAATTTATTAATATAATGTAATGTAAGCTACTTATAAGCAAATATTCAAAAAACGTTATTTTATATTCAATTTGTAGGAAAAAGCTTACTATCACTGATAACTAGCTACATCATTGAAAACACTACATTTATGGGTTTATAAATATAATAAAAGTAAATCTACTTGTAATTATACAATAACGCTACAGTTTCCCAAGAAACTATGAAAAAGTTGCAATATACCGTTATATCACAATAAATAACCTCTTACTAGCTATAGCTATTTAATAGCTTAATGTAATGTAAGCTACTTATAGGTGCAAATTATTCTAAAAAGAGGATTTTATACTTCAATTTGTAGGAAAACAGCTATATATCACCGATAACTAGCTAAAATCATTGAAATTATTACATTTTATGGGTTTATAGCAATATAATAAGTAAAACTACTTGTATATATACAATAACGCTACAGTTTAGAAGAAACTAGGAAAAACGCCTGCAATATACCGTTATATCACAATAAATAACCTCTTACTCTTCTATTTAATAGCTTAATGTAATGTAAGCTACTAATAGGTGCAAATTGTTCTAAAAAGAGGATTTTATACTTAAATTTGTAGGAAAATAGCTATATATCACCGATAAATAGCTAATATCATTGAAAACACTACATTTTATGGGTTTATAGCAATATGATAAGTAAAACTACTTGTATATATACAATAACGCTACAGTTTACAAGAAACTATGAAAAACGCTTGCAATATACCGTTATATCACAATAAATACCCTCTTACTCTTCTATTTATTAGCTTAATGTAATGTAAGCTATTTATAGGTCCAAATTATTCTAAAAAAAGGATTGTATACTTCAATTTGTAGGAAAACAGCTATATATCACCGATAACTAGCTAAAACCATTGAAAAGAACACATTTTGTGGGTAAAAAGCATTATCATAAGGTAAATTCCTTCTATTAATGATATAACACTACAATTAAGAAGAAACTATAAAAAACACGTATAATATACAATTGTATCACAATATAGAGTCTCAAACTCCTATTATAAGCTTACAGTAGTTTAAAATAGCAATTTCTAACGAAAACAACTATAATTCCACATTTTGAATTTTTCTATCATAAAAAGAGCTGAATAATGTCAATTTTCGACATTTTTTAGCTCTTCAAAAATACATTAAAACACTTGAAAAAACATTGTTTTTAAGAATAAAATTGATACATAAATTACATAAAAAATACATATTTTAAGCTCATAATATTGTAAAATATAGTTGTGTAAAAGTGCTGAATAATGTCAAATTTCGACATTTTTTAGGCTTTCAAAAAAAACATTAAAAACACTTGAAAAAACGTTGTTTTTAAGATTAAAATTGATACCTAAATTTCATTAAAAAATTCATATTTTTAGCTCATAACATTGTAAATTATAGTTGTGTAAAAGTGCTGAATAATGTAAAATTTCGACATTATTTAGCATTTCAAAAATACATTAAAATTCTTGAAAAAAACATTGTTTTTAAGATTAAAATTGATATCTAAATTTCATGAAAAATACATATTTTTAGCTATTAATTTTGTAAAATATAGTTGTAGCAAATATAAAAAGCTATTTAGCTACAGATATAAAGAAATATACTTCAATTTGTAGAAAAAAACCACTCTTCACTGATAACTAGCTAAAATCATTGAAAACACTACATTTTATGGGTTTATAGCAATATGATAAGTAAAACTACTTGTATATATACAATAACGCTACAGTTTACAAGAAACTATGAAAAACGCTGGCAATATACCGTTATATCACAATAAATAACCTCTTACTCTTCTATTTAATAGCTTAATGTAATGTAAGCTACTTAGGTATATTACACTATAGGTGCATATTATTCTAAAAAGAGGATTTTGTACTTCAATTTGTAGGAAAACAGCTATATATCACTGATAAATAGCTAAGATCATTGAAAACACTACATTTTATGGGTTTATAGCAATATAATAAGTAAAACTACCTGTATATATACAATAACGCTACAGTTTAGAAGAAACTATGAAAAACGCTTGCAATATACCGTTATATCACAATAAATAACCTCTTACTCTTCTATTTATTAGCTTAATGTAATGTAAGCTTTTTATATGTGCAAATTATTCTAAAAAGAGGATTTTACACTTCAATTTGTAGGAAAACAGCTGTATATCACCGATAAATAGCTAAGATTATTGAAAACACTACATTTTATGGGTTTATAGCAATATGATAAGTAAAACTACTTGTATATATACAAAAACGCTACAGTTTACAAGAAACTATGAAAAACGCTTGCAATATACCGTTATATCACAATAAATAATCTCTTACTCTTCTATTTAATAGCTTAATGTAATGTAAGCTACTTATAGGTGCAAATTATTCTAAAAAGAGGATTTTATACTTCAATTTGTAGGAAAACAGCTATATATCACTGATAACTAGCTAAAATCATTGAAATTATTACATTTTATGGGTTTATAGCAATATAATAAGTAAAAATACATGTATATTTACAATAACGCTACAGTTTAGAAGAAACTATGAAAAACGCCTGCAATATACCGTTATATAACAATAAATAACCTCTTACTCCTCTATTTAATAGCTTAATGTAATGTAAGCTACTAATAGGTGCAAATTGTTCTAAAAAGAGGATTTTATACTTCAATTTGTAGGAAAATAGCTATATATCACCGATAAATAGCTAATATCATTGAAAACACTACATTTTATGGGTTTATAGCAATATGATAAGTAAAACTACTTGTATATATACAATAACGCTACAGTTTACAAGAAACTATGAAAAACGCTTGCAATATACCATTATATCACAATAAATACCCTCTTACTCTTCTATTTATTAGCTTAATGTAAAGTAAGCTACTTATAGGTCCAAATATTCTAAAAAAGGATTGTAAACTTCAATTTGTAGCAATACAGCTATATATCACCAATAACTAGCTAAAACCATTGAAAAGAACACATTTTGTGGGTATAAAGCATTATCATAGGTATATTCCTTCTATTAATGATATAACACTACAATTAAGAAGAAACTATGAAAAACACGTATAATATACAATTGTATCACAATATAGAGTCTCAAACTCCTATTATAAGCTTACAGTAGTTTAAAATAGCAATTTCTAACGAAAACAACTATAATTCCACATTTTGAATTTCTCTATCTAATCTCTATCTCTATTTTCTTCTTAAAGGGCTGAATAATGTCAATTTTCGACATTTTTTAGCCCTTCAAAAATACATTAAAACACTTGAAAAAACGTTGTTTTTAAGAATAAAATTGATACATAAATTACATGAAAAATACATATTTTAAGCTTATAATATTGTAAAAATAAGTTGTGTAAAATGCTGAATAATGTCAAATTTCGACATTTTTTAGGCTTTCAAAAATACATTAAAAACACTTGAAAAAAAGTTGTTTTTAAGATTAAAATTGATACATAAAATTTTATGAATAAATACATATTTTTAGCTATTAATTTGTAAAATATAGTTGCAGCAAATATAAAAAGCTATTTAGCTACAGATATAAAGAAATATACTTCAATTTGTTAGAAAAAACAACTCTTCACTGATAACTAGCTAAAATCATTGAAAAACTACATTTGTGGGTTTATAGCAATATGATAAGTAAAAGTACTTGTATATATACAATAACATTACAGTTTACAAGAAACTATGAAAAACGCTTGCAATATACCGTTATATCACAATAAATAACCTCTTACTCTTCTATTTAAAGCTTAATGTAATGTAAGCTACTTATAGGTGCATATTATTCTAAAAAGAGGATTTTGTACTTCAATTTGTAGGAAAACAGCTATATATCACTGATAACTAGCTAAAATCATTGAAAAATAATTTTACGGGTTCTATAGCAATAAATAGTAAAACTACCGTATATATACAATAACGCACAGTTTAGAAGAAAACATATGAAAAGCGCGTGCAAATTACCGTTATATCACAATAAATAACCTGATCTTCTATTTAATAGCTTAATGTAATGTAAGCTACTTATAGGTGCAAATTATTCAAAAAAGAGTATTTATATTCAATTTGTAGGAAACAAGCTATATATCACTGATAACTAGCTACAATCATTGAAAACACTACATTTATGGGTTTATAGCAATATTAATAAGTAAAACTACTTGTATATATACAATAACGCTACAGTTTACAAGAAAATATGAAAAACGGTTGCAATATACGTTATATCACAATAAATAACCTCTTACTAGCTATAGCTATTTAATAGCTTAATGTAATGTAAGTACTTATAGGTGCAAATTATTCTAAAAAGAGGATTTTATAATTCAATTTGTAGGAAAACAGCTATATATCACCGATAACTAGCTAAAAATCATTGAAATTATTACATTTTATGGGTTTATAGCAATATAATAAGTAAAAACTACTTGTATATATACAATAACGCTACAGTTAGAAGAAAACTAGGAAAAACGCCTGCAATATTACCGTTATATCACAATAAATAACCTCTTACTTTTATTTAATGCTTAATGTAATGTAAGCTACTAATAGGTGCAAATTGTTCTAAAAAGAGGATTTTATACTTAATTTGTAGGAAAATAGCTATATATCACCGATAAATAGCTAATATCATTGAAAACACTACATTTTATGGGTTTATAGCAATATGATAAGTAAAACTACTTGTATATATACAATAACGCTACAGTTTACAAGAAACTATGAAAAACGCTTGCAATATACCGTTATATCACAATAAATACCCTCTTACTCTTCTATTTAATTAGCTTAATGTAATGTAAGACTATTTATAGGTCAAATTATTCTAAAAAAGGATTGTATACTTCAATTTGTAGGAATACAGATATATATCACCAATAACTACCTAAAACCATTTGAAAAGAACACATTTTGTGGGTATAAAGCAATATCATAAGTATATTCCTTCTATTAATGATATAACACTACAATTAAGAAGAAACTATGAAAAAACCGTATAATATACAATTTATCACAATATAGAGTCTCAAACTCCTATTATAAGCTTACAGTAGTTTAAAATAGCAATTTCTAACGAAAAACAACTATAATTCCACATTTGAATTTCTCTATCTAATCTCTATCTTATTATTCTAAAAGGGCTGAATAATGTCAATTTCGACATTTTTTAGCCCTTCAAAAAATACATTAAAACACTGAAAAAACGTTTTTAAGAATAAAATTGATACATAAATTACATGAAAAATACATATTTTAAGCTCATAATATTATAAAATATAGTTGTAAAAGTGCTGAATAATGCAAAATTTCGACATTTTTTAGGCCTTCAAAAATACATTAAAAACACTTGAAAAAACGTTGTTTTTATGATTTAAAATTGATACATAAATTTTATGAAAAAAAACATTTTTAACTATTAATTTGAAAAATTAGTTGCAGCATATATAAAAAGCTATTTATTTAGCTACAGATATAAAGAAATATACTTCAATTTGTAGAAAAAACAACTCTTCACTGATAAGTAGCTAAAATCATTGAAAACACTACATTTTTTTGGGTTTATAGTAATATGATAAGTAAAAGTACTTGTATATATACAATAACGCTACAGTTTACAAGAAACTATGAAAAACGCTTGCAATATACCGTTATATCACAATAAAATAATATCTTACTCTTCTTTTCAATAGCTTATGTAATGTAAGCTACTTATAGGTGCAAATTATTCTAAAAAGAGGATTTTATACTTCAATTTGTAGGAAAACAGCTATATATCACTGATAACTAGCTAAAATCATTGAAATTATTACATTTTATGGGTTTATAGCAATATAATAAGTAAAAATACTTGTATATTTACCATAACGCTACAGTTTACAAGAAAAACTATGAAAAACGCTTGCAATATACCGTTATATCACAATAAATACCCTCTACTCTTCTATTTATTAGCTTATGTAATGAAGCTATTATAGGTCCAAATTTTCTAAAAAAAAAGGATTGTAAACTTCAATTTTAGCAATTACACTATATATCACAATAACTAGTAAAACCTTGAAAAGAACAATTTTGGGTTAAAGCATTTATAAGCTTCATATTATTAAACACTGAAAATTAAGAAAAAATTGAACAAAAATACAGGAAATACATATTTAAGCAAATTTTTTGAAAAATATTTGTTAAAGGCAATTTCAAACACATTTTTTTTTTTAAAAATCTTTTAAAAACCTTAAAAAATTTTTTTTAAGTAAATGTTTTTTAATTTTTTTAAAAAATACTTTTAACATTAAAAAAATTTTGAAAAATTATAAAAATTATTTAAAACAATATAAAAAATATATTTTAAATTTTTGGGGGAAAAAAAAAATTTTATTTAAACTCAAAATCATTAAAACAAAAAAAGGGGGTTTTAATAAATTTGAAAAAAAAAATTTATTGAATATAAAAAAACATTAATTTTTAAAAAAATATAAAAAAGCTTAAATCCCGATTAAAAAAAAACCCCTTATTTTAAAAAACCTTAATGTAATGAAACTAAATATTTTTTTAAAAAAAGGGTTTGTACCATTTTGGGAAAAAAAAACATTACATTAAAAAAAATTTTAAAAACCTTTTTTTAAGGGTTTATACAATAAAAATAAAACCCTTTAAAATCAAAAAGCACGTTTAAAGGGGGAAATAAAAAAAGGGGGAAAATTTCCCCTTATTTAAAAAAAAAAAACCCCCCTTTTTAATATTAAAAAAAATGAACCCCCTTTTAAAGGTGAAAATTTAAAAAAAAAATTTTTATATAAATTTTGTTGGGAAAAACTAAAAACCGATAACTATAAATAAAAAACCCCTTTTTTTTGGGGTTTATAAAAATTTAAAAAAAAACTACTTTATTCCAAAATCAAAAAAATATAAAGGGGGGAAAACCGTTATATCACAAAAATCCCTCTTAACATACATTTATGTTAAGAAGAATATTATATAAATTATTTAAAAAGAATTTTAAAAAATTTTGGAAAACGTTAATATACCGTAACAAAAAAACCTTAAATTAAATTTTATTTTTTAATGAATATAAAAATAAAAATTTTTAAAAATAACCCATTTTTAGAAAAACTAAAAACCCAAAAAACCCCCTTAATCAAAATAAAAAACCTTTTTTTTCAATTTAATAGAAAAATGTATAAAATTTCAAACTAAAAAGGGATTTTAACTTAATTTTAAAAATACTTTTACCTTTAAATAGCTAAAAATAATTAAAAAAATTTTAGGGTTTTTTAAATGAAAAGAAAATACTTGATAATAAATAGCTAATTTTAAAAAATTTAAAAAATTGCAAAAAAGGAATCAAAAATCCCTTTACCTTCATTTAAGAAATGAAAAAGCTTTTATATCCTTATTCAAAAAATTTATCTTTCATTTTAGGGAATAAGCAAATTATAAAAATCCAAAAATTAAAAAAAAAATTTTTTGTGGATAAAGCAATTTAAAATTACTTCTAAATGAAAACAAAAATTGAAAAAAATTTTAAAAAACCTTAAAATAAAATACCAAAAATAAGAGAAACTTTTTTAAAACCACGTTTTTAAAAAATTTTAACAAAAAAATTAACCATTTTAATTCCTTATCAATCCTACCTTTTTTTTTAAAAAAACTAAATATTTAATTTTCACATTTTTTAGTTAAAAAAAACTTTTAAAACATTAAAACTTTTTTTTTAAAATAAATTAACATAAAAAACAAAAAAAAATTTTTTAACTAAATAATAAAATTATTTTAAAATTTTAAAATTGGTTTTAATTTTCGAAAATTTTTTGGCCTTAAAAACTTAAAAACTTAAAAAACTTGAGTTTTAAAAAATTTTTTTGAAAAAAAATTTTTAAAAAAATTTTTAAAATTTTGAATAAAAAAAAAAACATTTAAAAGAAATATAAAAAAAAACCCTTTTTTTTAAAAAAACAATTTAAAAAAATCCTAAAATAAAATTAAAAACACATTTTTTTTTTGTAATAGATAGAAAAAAATTTGTATATATACAAAAAGGGTTTTAAAAAAAAGAAAAACGCTTGCAATATACCGTTATATCACAATAAATAATATCTTACTCTTCTATTTAATAGCTTAATGTAATGTAAGCTACTTATAGGTGCAAATTATTCTAAAAAGAGGATTTTATACTTCAATTTGTAGGAAAACAGCTATATATCACTGATAACTAGCTAAAATCATTGAAATTATTACATTTTATGGGTTTATAGCAATATAATAAGTAAAAATACTTGTATATTTACCATAACGCTACAGTTTACAAGAAACTATGAAAAACGCTTGCAATATACCGTTATATCACAATAAATACCCTCTTACTCTTCTATTTATTAGCTTGATGTAATGTAAGCTACTTATAGGTCCAAATTATTCTAAAAAAAGGATTGTAAACTTCAATTTGTAGCAATACAGCTATATATCACCAATAACTAGCTAAAACCATTGAAAAGAACACATTTTGTGGGTATAAAGCATTATCATAAGGTATATTCCTTCTATTAATGATATAACACTACAATTAAGAAGAAACTATGAAAAACACGTATAATATACAATTGTATCACAATATAGAGTCTCAAACTCCTATTATAAGCTTACAGTAGTTTAAAATAGCAATTTCTAACGAAAACAACTATAATTCCACATTTTGAATTTCTCTATCTAATCTCTATCTCTATTTCTTCTTAAAGGGCTGAATAATGTCAATTTTCGACATTTTTTAGCCCTTCAAAAATACATTAAAACACTTGAAAAAACGTTGTTTTTAAGAATAAAATTGATACATAAATTACATGAAAAATACATATTTTAAGCTTATAATATTGTAAAATATAGTTGTGTAAAAGTGCTGAATAATGTCAAATTTCGACATTTTTTAGGCTTTCAAAAATACATTAAAACACTTGAAAAAAAGTTGTTTTTAAGATTAAAATTGATACATAAATTTTATGAAAAATACATATTTTTAGCTATTAATTTTGTAAAATATAGTTGCAGCAAATATAAAAAGCTATTTAGCTACAGATATAAAGAAATATACTTCAATTTGTAGAAAAAACAACTCTTCACTGATAACTAGCTAAAATCATTGAAAACACTACATTTTGTGGGTTTATAGCAATATGATAAGTAAAACTACTTGTATATATACAATAACATTACAGTTTACAAGAAACTATGAAAAACGCTTGCAATATACCGTTATATCACAATAAATAACCTCTTACTCTTCTATTTAATAGCTTAATGTAATGTAAGCTACTTATAGGTGCATATTATTCTAAAAAGAGGATTTTGTACTTCAATTTGTAGGAAAACAGCTATATATCACTGATAACTAGCTAAAATCATTGAAAACACTACATTTTACGGGTTTATAGCAATATAATAAGTAAAACTACCTGTATATATACAATAACGCTACAGTTTAGAAGAAACTATGAAAAGCGCGTGCAATATACCGTTATATCACAATAAATAACCTCTGACTCTTCTATTTAATAGCTTAATGTAATGTAAGCTACTTATAGGTGCAAATTATTCAAAAAAGAGTATTTTATATTCAATTTGTAGGAAAACAGCTATATATCACTGATAACTAGCTACAATCATTGAAAACACTACATTTTATGGGTTTATAGCAATATAATAAATAAAACTACTTGTATATATACAATAACGCTACAGTTTACAAGAAACTATGAAAAACGGTTGCAATATACCGTTATATCACAATAAATAACCTCTTACTAGCTATAGCTATTTAATAGCTTAATGTAATGTAAGCTACTTATAGGTGCAAATTATTCTAAAAAGAGGATTTTATACTTCAATTTGTAGGAAAACAGCTATATATCACCGATAACTAGCTAAAATCATTGAAATTATTACATTTTATGGGTTTATAGCAATATAATAAGTAAAACTACTTGTATATATACAATAACGCTACAGTTTAGAAGAAACTAGGAAAAACGCCTGCAATATACCGTTATATCACAATAAATAACCTCTTACTCTTCTATTTAATAGCTTAATGTAATGTAAGCTACTAATAGGTGCAAATTGTTCTAAAAAGAGGATTTTATACTTCATTTGTAGGAAAATAGCTATATATCACCGATAAATAGCTAATATCATTAAAAAACACTACATTTTATGGGTTTATAGCAATATGATAAGTAAAACTACTTGTATATATACAATAACGCTACAGTTTACAAGAAACTATGAAAAACGCTTGCAATATACCGTTATATCACAATAAATACCCTCTTACTCTTCTATTTATTAGCTTAATGTAATGTAAGCTACTTATAGGTCCAAATTATTCTAAAAAAAGGATTGTATACTTCAATTTGTAGGAATACAGCTATATATCACCAATAACTACCTAAAACCATTGAAAAGAACACATTTTGTGGGTATAAAGCATTATCATAAGGTATATTCCTTCTATTAATGATATAACACTACAATTAAGAAGAAACTATGAAAAACACGTATAATATACAATTGTATCACAATATAGAGTCTCAAACTCCTATTATAAGCTTACAGTAGTTTAAAATAGCAATTTCTAACGAAAACAACTATAATTCCACATTTTGAATTTCTCTATCTAATCTCTATCTCTATTTATTCTAAAAGGGCTGAATAATGTCAATTTTCGACATTTTTTAGCCCTTCAAAAATACATTAAAACACTTGAAAAAACGTTGTTTTTAAGAATAAAATTGATACATAAATTACATGAAAAATACATATTTTAAGCTCATAATATTATAAAATATAGTTGTGTAAAAGTGCTGAATAATGTCAAATTTCGACATTTTTTAGGCCTTCAAAAATACATTAAAACACTTGAAAAAACGTTGTTTTTAAGATTAAAATTGATACATAAATTTTATGAAAAAAACATTTTTAACTATTAATTTTGTAAAATATAGTTGCAGCAAATATAAAAAGCTATTTATTTAGCTACAGATATAAAGAAATATACTTCAATTTGTAGAAAAAACAACTCTTCACTGATAAGTAGCTAAAATCATTGAAAACACTACATTTTTTTGGGTTTATAGCAATATGATAAGTAAAAGTACTTGTATATATACAATAACGCTACAGTTTACAAGAAACTATGAAAAACGCTTGCAATATACCGTTATATCACAATAAATAACCTCTTACTCTTCTATTTAATAGCTTAATATAATGTAAGCTACTTATAGGTGCAAATTATTCAAAAAAGAGGATTTTATACTTCAATTTGTAGGAAAACAGCTATATATCACCGATAAATAGCTAATATCATTGAAAACACTACATTTTATGGGTTTATAGCAATATGATAAGTAAAACTACTTGTATATATACAATAACGCTACAGTTTACAAGAAACTATGAAAAACGCTTGCAATATACCGTTATATCACAATAAATACCCTCTTACTCTTCTATTTATTAGCTTAATGTAATGTAAGCTACTTATAGGTCCAAATTATTCTAAAAAAAGGATTGTATACTTCAATTTGTAGGAATACAGCTATATATCACCAATAACTAGCTAAAACCATTGAAAAGAACACATTTTGTGGGTATAAAGCATTATCATAAGGTATATTCCATCTATTAATGATATAACACTACAATTAAGAAGAAACTATGAAAAACACGTATAATATACAATTGTATCACAATATAGATTCTCAAACTCCTATTATAAGCTTACAGTAGTTTAAAATAGCAATTTCTAACGAAAACAACTATAATTCCACATTTTGAATTTCTCTATCTAATCTCTATCTCTATTTCTTCTAAAAGGGCTGCATAATGTCAATTTTCGACATTTTTTAGCCTTTCAAAAATACATTAAAACACTTGAAAAAACGTTGTTTTTAAGATTAAAATTGATACATAAATTTTATGAAAAATACATATTTTTAGCTATTAATTTTGTAAAATATAGTTGCAGCAAATATAAAAAGCTATTTAGCTACAGATATAAAGAAATATACTTCAATTTGTAGAAAAAACAACTCTTCACTGATAACTAGCTAAAATCATTGAAAACACTACATTTTTTGGGTTTATAGCAATATGATAAGTAAAAGTACTTGTATATATACAATAACGCTACAGTTTACAAGAAACTATGAAAAACGCTTGCAATATACCGTTATATCACAATAAATAACCTCTTACTCTTCTATTTAATAGCTTAATGTAATGTAAGCTACTTATAGGTGCAAATTATTCTAAAAAGAGGATTTTATACTTCAATTTGTAGGAAAACAGCTATATATAACGGATAACTAGCTAAAATCATTGAAATTATTACATTTTATGGGTTTATAGCAATATAATAAGTAAAAATACTTGTATATTTACAATAACGCTACAGTTCAGAAGAAACTATGAAAAACGCCTGCAATATACCGTTATATAACAATAAATAACCTCTTACTCCTCTATTTAATAGCTTAATGTAATGTAAGCTACTTATAGGTGCAAATTATTCTAAAAAGAGGATTTTATACTTCAATTTGTAGGAAAACAGCTATATATCACCGATAACTAGCTAAAATCATTGATAAAAATGATTACATTATTGGTTTATAGCAATATAATAAGTAAAACTACTTTGGATATATAACGCAATAACGCGACAGTTAGAAGAAACTATGAAAAAACGCCTGCAATATACGTTTATATCACAATAGATAACCTCTTACTCTCTATTAATGGCTTAGTAAGTAAGCTATAATAGGTGCAAATGTTCTAAAAGAGGATTTATACTAGAATTTGTAGGAAAATAGCTATATATCAACGATAAAATAGGCTAAATCATTGAAAACAGCTACATTTATGGGTTTTAGCAATTGATAAGTAAAAATTACTTGTATCATATACCAATAACGCTAAAGTTTACAAGAAACTATGAAAAACTCTTGCAATATACCGCTATATCACACTACAATACCCTCTTACTCTTCTATTATTATTAGTAATTGTAATGTAAAGCTACTTATAGGTGCAAAATTTCTAAAAAAGGATGTATACCTTCAATTGGTTAGGCAATACAGCTATATATCACCAACTAACTAGTTAAAAACATTGAAAAGAAACACCATTTTGTGGGTATAAAGCATTATCATAAGGCATATTCCGTATATTAATGATATTATAACCACTACAATAAGAAAAAAACTATGAACAACACGTATAATATACAATGTATTCACAATATAGGTCTCAAAATTCCTATTATAAGCTTACAGTAGTTTAAAATAGCAATTTTCTAACGAAACAACTATAATTACACTATTTGTACGTTTCTCTATCAATCTCTATCTCTAATTTCTTCTAAAATGGCTGCATAATGTCAATTTTCGAAATTTTTCGCCATTCAACAAATACATTTAAAACACTTGAAAAAACGTTTGTTTGTAGGAATAACTGGATATATAAATTACATGAAAAATACATATTTAAGCTCAGATATATTGTAAAATATAGTTGTGTTAAAAGTGCCGAAAATAATGGTCAAATCGACCTTTTTTAGGGACTTTCACAAATACATTAAAACACTTGAAAAAACGTTGTTTTTAGATGAAATTGATACAGAAATTTATGAAAATACATATTTTTAGCTATAATTTTGTAAAATATAGTGCAGCAAATATAAAAAGCTATTTAGCTACAGATATAAAGAAATATACTTCATTGGTAGAAAAACACCTCTTCACGGATAATAGCTAAAAGCATTGAAAAACACTACATTTTTTGGGTCTATAGCACTATGAAAGTAAAAAGTACTTGTATATATACAATACGCTACAGTTACAAGAAAAACTATGAAAAACGCTTGCAAATACCGTTATACACAATAACTAACCTCTTACTCTTCTATTTAATAGCTTAATGTAATGAAGTAGCTAATAGGTGCAAAATTAGCTAAAAAGAGTATTTTATACTTCAATTTGTAGGAAAACAGCTGTATATCACCGATAAAATAGCTAAGATCATTGAAAACATTACATTTGAGGGTTATAGCAACTATGATAAGTAAAAACTACTTGTCTATCTACAAAAACGCTACAGTTTACAAGAAGAAACTATTGAAAAACGCTTGCAATATACCGTTATATCACATAAATAACCTCTGATTCTTCTATTTATTAGCTTAATGTAATGTAGTTAACTATAGGTGCAAAATTATTCTAAAAAGAGGATTTTACACTTCAATTGTAGAAAAAGCTGTATATCACCGATACAAATAGCTAAGATCATTGAAAACACTACATTTTAGGGTTTATAGCAATATGTAAGTAAAACACGGTCTATATAAAAAACGCTACAGTTTACAAGAAACTATTGAAAAACGCTTGCAATATATACCGATATAACACTAATAACCTCCTACTAGCTATAGCTATTAATAGCTTACTGTATGTAAGTACTTATAGGTGCAAAATTATTTCTAAAAATAGGATTTTATACTAAATTTGTAGCGAAAACAGCTATATATCACCCCAGATAAAATAGCTTAAAATCATTGATAATATTAATTTTATGGGTTTATAGCAATATAATAAGTATAAATACTTGTATAGAACAATAACGCTACGTTATAAAAGAAACTATGAAAAACGGTTGCAATATACCGTTATATCACAATAAATAACCTCTTACTTCTTCTATTTATTTAGCTTAATGAATGTAAGCCACTATAAGTGCTAATTATTCTTAAAAAAAAGGATTGTTTACTCAATTGTAGGAAAACAGCTATATATCACCGATAACTAGCTAGAACATGAAAAGAAACAGTTTGTGGGGATAAAGCCATACATAAGGTATAATTCCTTCTATTCATGATATAAACACTACAATTAAGAAGAAACTAGGAAAAACACGTAATAATATACAATTGTATCACAATATAGAGTCTCAAACTCCTATTATAAGCTAACGTAGTTTAAAATAGCAATTTTAACGAAAAACAACTATATTCCACCTTTTGACTTTTCTATCATAAAAGAGTGAATAATGTCAATTTTCGACATTTTTGAGCCCTTAAAAATACATTAAAACACTTGACAAAAAACGTGTTTTTAAGTGATAAAATGAGTACATAACTTACATGAAAAAACACATATTTTAAGCTCAATACATTGTAAAATATAGTGTGTGTAAAGTGGTGATAATGTAAACTCAAAAAAAAATTAGGCTTCAAAAATACTTATAAAAACACTTGAAAAACGTTGTTTTTAAGATTTAAAATTGAACCTAAATTTTCAGAAAAATCATATTTTTAGCTCATACATTGGCAAAATATAGTTGTGTAAAAGTGGCTGACTAATGTAAATTCGACAATTATTTAGCATTCAAAAATACGTTAAAATTCTTGAAAAAACATGTTTTTGAGATTAAAAATTGATATCTAAATTCATGACAAAATACATATTTTTCGTATTAATTTTGTCAAATATAGTGTAGCAATATAAAAAGCTCTTAGCATACAGGATATAAGACTATACTTCAATTTGTAGAAAAAATAACCACTCTCACTGTGATAAACTAGCTAAAAATCATTGAAACAGCTACATTTTATGGGTTTATAGCAAATGATAAGTAAAAAAAATACTGTATAAACAAAACGCTTTGACAGTTTACAAGAAACTATGAAAAAAACGCTGCAATATACGTTATATCACAATAAATAACCTCTTACTCTTCTATTATAATAGCTTAATGTAATGTAACTACTTATAGGGCATTATTATTCTAAAAAGAGGATTTGTACTTCAATTTGTAGGAAAAACAGCTATATATCTGTGATAACCAGTAAATTCATTGAAACACACATTTATGGGTTTATAGCATAATAAGTAAAATACCTGTATATATACAATAACGCTACAGTTTAGAAGAACACTATGAAAAACGCTTGCAATATACCGTTATATCAAATATAAATAACCCTGACTCTTCTATTTATTAAGCAAATGTAATGAAAGGTAGTATAGTGCAAATATTCTACAAAGAGGATTTACACTTCAATTGTAGGGAAACAGCTGTATATCACCGATAAATAGCTAAGATCATTTCGAAACACACTAACCATTTATGGGTTTATAGCAATAGGATAAGTAAATATACTTGCATTATACAAAAACGCCTACAGTTTACAGGAAATATGAAACCGCTTGCAATATGACCGTTATATCACAATAGAATAACCGCCTATACTAAAGCTATAGCTATTTAATAGCTTAATGTAATGTAATCTACTTATAGGTGACAAATATTCTAAAAAGAGGATTTTATACTACACATTGTAGGAAAACAGCTATAATCACGTATAAATAGCTTAAAATCATTGAAATTATTACATTTTAGGGTTATAGCCAATGTTACTAAGTATCACTAATGTATATATACAATAAACGCTACAGTTTACAAGAAACTATGAAAAACGGTTGCAATATACCGGTTATATCACAATAAATAACCTCTTACTCTTTATTTATTAGCTTAATGTCAATGTAAGCTACTTATAAAGTGCTAATTATTCTAAAAAAAGTTGTTTACTTCAATTTGTAGGAAAACAGCTATATATACGATAACTGCTAAATCATTGAAAAGAACACATTTTGGGTATTCAAGCATTATCATAAGGTATATTCCTTCTAGTTAATGATATAAAACACGACAAATTAAGAAAGAAACTATGAAAAACACGTATATATACAAAGTATCACAAATAGAGTCTCAAAACTCAATTATTATAAGCTTACAGTAGTTTAAATAGCAAATTTCTAACGAAAAACAACTATTAAATTCCACATTTTGAATTTTCTATCATAAAAAGAGCTGAATAATGTCAATTTTCGACCATTTTTTAGGCCCTTTAAAAATACATTAAAACACTTGAAAAAACACGTTGTTTTTTTTAAGGAAAAATTGAACATAAATTACATGAAAAATACATATTTTAAGCTCATAATATTGTAAAATATAGTTGTGTAAAAGTGCTGAATAATGTCAAATTTCGACATTTTTTAGGCTTTCAAAAAATACATTAAAACACTTGAAAAAACGTTGTTTTTAAGATTAAAATTGATACATAAATTTTATGAAAAATACATATTTTTAGCAATTAATTTTGTAAAAAAATAGTTGCAGCAAATATAAAAAGCTATTTAGCTACAGATATAAAGAAATATACTTCAATTTGTAGAAAAAACAACTCTTCACTGATAACTAGCTAAAAACATTGAAAAACACTACATTTTTTGGGTTATAGCAATATGATAAGTAAAAGTACTTGTATATATACAATAAAAGCTACAGTTTACAAGAAACTATGAAAAAACGCTTGCAATAAACCGTTATATCACAATAAATAACCTCTTACTCTTCATTTAATAGCTTAATGTAATGTAAGCTACTTATAGGTGCAAATTATGCTAAAAAGAGGATTTTTTACTTCAATTTGTAGGAAAACAGCTATATATCACTGATAACATAGCTAAAATCATTGAAAAACACTACATTTTATGGGTTTATAGCAATATAATAAGTAAAACTACCTGTATATATACAATAAAGCTACAGTTTAGAAGAAACTATGAAAAACGCTTGCAATATTTCCGTTATATCACAATAAATAACCTCTTACTCTTCTATTTATTAGCTTAATGTAATGTAAGCTACTTATAGGTGCAAATTATTCTAAAAGAGGATTTTCACTTCAATTTGTAGGAAAACAGCTGTATATCAACGATAAATAGCTAAGATCATTGAAAACACTACATTTTATGGGTTTATAGCAATATGATAAGTAAAACTACTTGTATATAACAAAAAAAGCTACAGTTTTCAAGAAAACTATGAAAAACGCTTGCAATATACCGGTATATCACAATAAATAACCTCTGACTCTTCTATTTAATAGCTTAATGTAATGTAAGCTACTTATAGGTGCAAATTATTCTAAAAGATTGGATTGTATACTTCAATTTGTAGGAAAACAGCTATATATCACCGATAACTAGCTAAAATCATTGAAAAGAACACATTTTGTGGGTATAAAGCATTATCATAAGGTAAATTCCTTCTATTAATGATATAACACTACAATTAAAAAAAAATATGAAAAACACGTATAATATACAATTGTATCACAATATAGAGTCTCAAACTCCTATTATAAGCTTACAGTAGTTTAAAATAGCAATTTCTAACGAAAACAACTATAATTCCACATTTTGAATTTTTCTATCATAAAAAGAGCTGAATAATGTCAATTTTCGACATTTTTTAGCCCTTCAAAAATACATTAAAACACTTGAAAAAACGTTGTTTTTAAGAAAAAAATTGATACATAAATTACATGAAAAATACATATTTTAAGCTCATAATATTGTAAAATATAGTTGTGTAAAAGTGCTGAATAATGTCAAATTTCAAAAAAAAATTAGGCTTTCAAAAATACATTAAAACACTTGAAAAAACGTTGTTTTTAAGATTAAAATTGATACATAAATTTTATGAAAAAAACATTTTTAACTATTAATTTTGTAAAATATAGTTGCAGCAAATATAAAAAGCTATTTAGCTACAGATATAAAGAAATATACTTCAATTTGTAGAAAAAACAACTCTTCACTGATAAGTAGCTAAAATCATTGAAAACACTACATTTTTTTGGGTTTATAGCAATATGATAAGTAAAAGTACTTGTATATATACAATAACGCTACAGTTTACAAGAAACTATTAAAAACGCTTGCAATATACCGTTATATCACAATAAATAACCTCTTACTCTTCTATTTAATAGCTTAATGTAATGTAAGCTACTTATAGGTGCAAATTATTCAAAAAAGAGGATTTTATACTTCAATTTGTAGGAAAACAGCTATATATCACTGATAACTAGCTACAATCATTGAAAACACTACATTTTTTGGGTTTATAGCAATATGATAAGTATCACTTCTTGTATATATACAATAACGCTACAGTTTACAAGAAACTATGAAAAACGGTTGCAATATACCGTTATATCACAATAAATAACCTCTTACTCTTCTATTTATTAGCTTAATGTAATGTAAGCTACTTATAAGTGCAAATTATTCTAAAAAAAGGATTGTTTACTTCAATTTGTAGGAAAACAGCTATATATCACCGATAACTAGCTAAAATCATTGAAAAGAACACATTTTGTGGGTATAAAGCATTATCATAAGGTAAATTCCTTCTATTAATGATATAACACTACAATTAAGAAGAAACTATGAAAAATACGTATAATATACAATTGTATCACAATGTAGAGTCTCAAACTCCTATTATAAGCTTACAGTAGTTTAAAATAGCAATTTCTAACGAAAACAACTATAATTCCACATTTTGAATTTCTCTATAAAAAAAAAAGAGCTGAATAATGTCAATTTTCGACATTTTTTAGCCCTTCAAAAATACATTAAAACACTTGAAAAAACATTGTTTTTAAGAATAAAATTGATACATAAATTACATGAAAAATACATATTTTAAGCTCATAATATTGTAAAATATAGTTGTGTAAAAGTGCTGAATTATGTCAAATTTCGACATTTTTTAGGCTTTCAAAAATACATTAAAACACTTGAAAAAACGTTGTTTTTAAGATTAAAATTGATACCTATATTTCATTAAAAAATTCATATTTTTAGCTCATAACATTGTAAAATATAGTTGTGTAAAAGTGCTGAATAATGTATTATTTCGACATTATTTAGCATTTCAAAAATACATTAAAATTCTTGAAAAAACATTGTTTTTAAGATTAAAATTGATATCTAAATTTCATGAAAAATACATATTTTTAGCTATTAATTTTGTAAAATATAGTTGTAGCAAATATAAAAAGCTATTTAGCTACAGATATAAAGAAATATACTTCAATTTGTAGAAAAAAACCACTCTTCACTGATAACTAGCTAAAATCATTGAAAACACTACATTTTATGGGTTTATAGCAATATGATAAGTAAAACTACTTGTATATATACAATAACGCTACAGTTTACAAGAAACTATGAAAAACGCATGCAATATACCGTTATATCACAATAAATAACCTCTTACTCTTCTATTTATTAGCTTAATGTAATGTAAGCTATTTATAGGTGCAAATTATTCTAAAAAGAGGATTTTACACTTCAATTTGTAGGAAAACAGCTGTATATCACCGATAAATAGCTAAGATCATTGAAAACACTACATTTTATGGGTTTATAGCAATATGATAAGTAAAACTACTTGTATATATACAAAAACGCTACAGTTTACAAGAAACTATGAAAAACGCTTACAATATACCGTTATATCACAATAAATAACCTCTTACTCTTCTATTTAATAGCTTAATGTAATGTAAGCTACTTATAGGTGCAAATTATTCTAAAAAGAGGATTTTATACTTCAATTTGTAGGAAAACAGCTATATATCACCGATAACTAGCTAAAATCATTGAAATTATTACATTTTATGGGTTTATAGCAATATAATAAGTAAAACTACTTGTATATATACAATAACGCTACAGTTTAGAAGAAACTATGAAAAACGCCTGCAATATACCGTTATATCACAATAAATAACCTCTTACTCTTCTATTTAATAGCTTAATGTAATGTAAGCTACTAATAGGTGCAAAGAGTTCTAAAAAGAGGATTTTATACTTCAATTTGTAGGAAAATAGCTATATATCACCGATAAATAGCTAATATCATTGAAAACACTGCATTTTATGGGTTTATAGCAATATGATAAGTAAAACTACTTGTATATATACAATAACGCTACAGTTTACAAGAAACTATGAAAAACGCTTGCAATATACCGTTATATCACAATAAATACCCTCTTACTCTTCTATTTATTAGCTTAATGTAATGTAAGCTACTTATAGGTCCAAATTATTCTAAAAAAAGGATTGTAAACTTCAATTTGTAGCAATACAGCTATATATCACCAATAACTAGCTAAAACCATTGAAAAGAACACATTTTGTGGGTATAAAGCATTATCATAAGGTATATTCCTTCTATTAATGATATAACACTACAATTAAGAAGAAACTATGAAAAACACGTATAATATACAATTGTATCACAAT